>CM076140.1:39827500-40127500 GCA_038025085.1 Tetragonia tetragonoides
ATATTTACTAGTATATTTGATAACTAATATATGTTCTCCAGGATCTTTGAGATAAAAATTTATCTGTTTTATTCGTTGAAATTAACGTTTGTTCTGCAGGTTCCATTAAAGCAAACGAAGAAAATGTTTATTGATTAGCCAAATAAACAAGAAAATAAAATTGTTGTTTATTTTATATTTTGTGCCAACGGGTTTTCGAATCCTTGACTTTTGACTAAGCGTCAGGAGTCTCGGGCCACTACGGCTTCATTCCCATGGTGATATTCAACTGCATAATAATTTATTTATAACAAAAGGTGTCTTAAATTTTTATTAACTTTAATAATTTGTTTCTAATCAGAAAAATGGTAAGCATTGCTAAGAGGGAATTTGAAATCCTCGATGTGCCTGGAAAGAACTACTATTAAATGGAAGGTTGATGCCCTCTTGCACACTTGAAAGCTAATGGACTTAGAAAAACCATTGAAGAAGATAATAATGCCTCAGAAGAAGATCAGGCTAGGGCCATTATTTACTTAAAGCACCATCTGCATGAGGACTTGAAAAATGAATAACTCATGGTTGAAGACGCAAAAGAATTGTGGCAAAATCTCCATGAGAGATATGGGCATAGAGAACAAGTTTTATTGCCACAAATCAATGGGCTAATCTGAGGTTTCAAGACCACAAGTCTGTTAGCGAATATAATTCTGCTCTATTACGAATAACTTCATCAATGAAGTTATGTGGGCAAAATGTCACTGAGTATGTCATGCTTGAAAAGACATTTTCCACCATGCACGCCTCTAATGTGCTACTTCAGCAGCAATATCGAGAAAGAGGTTTCAAAAAATACTCTGATCTGATATCTGTGCTATTGGTGGCTGAGCAGAATAATCAATTGCTCTTTCAGAATCATAACATGAGGCCCGCTGAAACTAGTGCAATACCAGAGGCAAATGCCATCCAAATTGGCAATCAAGGGCGCCAACAGAAAAATAATAAATATCAAGGCAAAGGCTTCAGCAAAGGCCAACGACGCCAGTTTAAAAGAAAGGGCAAACAAATAAACCACCAAGGAAGTGGACCAACTGGGAAGCAAAAGGTCACATGTTTTAAATGCGGCATTAAAGGCCATTTCGCGAAAGAATGCCGCACCGCCAAACATTTGGTGGAGTTATATCAAGCTGCCCAGAAAAATAAAGGGAAAGCTGTTGAAGCCAGTGGATCAGGCGCCACAGAATGCGCCAACCTTGACATTTCTGATTATTTCATGGATAATAATGAGGAAGACCTTGCCAAACTAAACATTAAATAAGCTCGTCTTAATTAAAATCTAGTATTTTTAACTATGTGTGTTTTGAGTTATTTATCTTAAATAAATGCTTTAAGAAGCATAGAATGTTAATAGATGTAATAGTTTCGTATCTCAAAATAAAATCAGTGTGTTTAATTAATCTCTAATCTGATATTTATTTTCTAATGAAGATATGGATTACCGAAATGGAATTGGAGAACAATGTCTAATTGATAGTGCTGCAACACACACAATCCTGAGGAACAAAGTTTACTTCACTCACTTGATACCAGTGAAGGCTAATGTTAACACCATTGCTGGTGTTGCAAGATTAATTGAAGGATCGGAAAAAGCGTGTGTTGTACTCTCAATGGGGACCAAAATTGAGATAAAAGACACGCTATATTCGAGTAAATCTCAAAGAAACTTGTTAAGTTTTAAAGATGTGCGTCAAAATGGTTACCACATGGAAACCATGACTGAAAATTATAAGGAGTACATGTGTCTTACTTTGGTTAAAACTGGCAAGAAAGTTGTTTACGAGAAAATGTCAGCGTACTCCTCAGGACCATACTACACGTACATTAATGCCATTGAAATTAATGTGGTATCCAAACAATTGGTGGACAACCAAAAATTATGCTTTCTGTGGCATGACCGTTTAGGTCATCCTGGCACAAGTATGATGATTAAAATAATTAAAAGTTCACTCGGACACCCCCTAAACAATGTCCGGGTACCAAGATTTGGTGAACTCCCTCGCACTGCATGTTCACTTGGAAAATTAATTACGAGACCTTCCAAACGTAAAATTGGAAGTGAGTCTCCTGCATTCTTGGAAAGAATCCAAGGTGGTATTTGCGGGCCAATTCACCCTCCATGCGGACCATTCCGATATTTCATGGTATTAATAGATGCATCAACACGATGGTCGCATGTGAGTTTATTATCGACAAGAAATGTCGCATTTGCCAAATTGTTGGCTCAAATAATTCGATTGAAAACTCAATTTCCAGATCATTCGATAAAGAAGATCAGGCTGGATAATGCAGGAGAATTTACATCCCAAACATTCAATGACTATTGTATGTCTATCGGGATTGAGGTGGAACACCCAGTTGCTCATGTTCATACCCAAAATGGGCTTGCTGAATCTTTAATAAAGCGGTTACAATTAATCGCTAGGCCATTATTAATGAAATCAAAGTTACCAGCATCTGTTTGGAGACATGCTATATTGCATGCAGCAGAATTAGTACGATTAAGGCCAACTACGTATCATGAATTCTCCCTATGCAATTGGTAACTGGGAAAGAGCCAAGTATTGCGCATCTGAAAACATTTGGGTGTTCAGTTTATGTACCAATAGAACCACCTAATCGTACTAAGATGGGTCCGCAAAGAAGGTTGGGAATATATATCGGTTTTGATACCCCCTCAATTAATAAGTTTTTAGAACCAATGACTGGTGATTTGTTCACAGCACAGTTTGCTGATTGTCATTTTGACGAGTCAGTATTCCCAACCTTAGGGGGAGGAAAAGATAAGGCGAACCCAAGTACGACAGAAATAACGTGGAATGCAGCAACAGTATCTTATCTTGACCCACGTTCAAATGTGTGTGAACATGAAATTCAGAAAATAATTCATTTGCAAAATGTTGCAAATCAATTGCCTGACGCATTTACGGATATAAAGAAAGTGACAAAGTCACATATTCCCGCCATGAATGCTCCTGCAAGAATTGAGATTCCTACAGGAAATTCTGATAAACCCTTTGAAAAGGATCCTACTATTAAGCGAAAGCGTGGTCGACCAATTGGCTCAAAAGATTTGAAGCCAAGAAAATCAAAAAGGTTGGAAAATGTGAATGTCAATGATGTTCAATCTTCTAAGGAAGAAAATGAACATATGCAGAGCACATGCAATATCGTCAATCAAAATAAAAATGAAAATGAAATCTCACTTGAAACCTTAAGTGAGCATGGAAATATAGACAATTTTGGGATCTCAATAAACTATGTCAATAATGGAAAGAAATGAAATAGAAAAGACATTGAGATTGACGACGTATTTGCATACACAGTTGCCTCAGAGATAGTCATCAATGAGGATGACATTGAACCAAAATCAGTCGATGAATGTCGTCGACGAAGTGATTGGCCAAAATGGAAAGAAGCAATGCAGGCAGAATTAAACTCATTTGAAAAACGACAAGTTTTTGGGCCATTAGTCCAAACCCCAAAGGGGGTAAAGCCCGTCGGATACAAATGGGTATTTGTACGAAAAAGAAATGAGAAAAACAAAATTGTAAGATACAAGGCAAGACTTGTAGCTCAAGGTTTTTCTCAAAAGCCAGGACTTGACTATGATGAAACTTACTCTCCAGTTGTTGATGCAACAACGTTGAGATTTCTAATCAGTCTGGCAAATTGTCAAAGGCTACAAATGCGCGTATAATGAATTACAATAAACGCTGTACTCTTTTTCCCTTGCTTTGGTTTTATCCCACTGGGTTTTCCAAATCAATGTTTTTAATGAGGCAGCTAATACCCCTGTAATTACTACTAGTGATCCATTCAAGGGGGAGTGTTGTAATTTCCCACATGCCATAAATATGTGAATGGCCCATATTTAACCAATTATATGGTTTTACTATGCTTGTATAGTAAGTGTCATACTTACTTGCCTATAAATAGGCCAATGTTGTAATGAGAAATCGCAACTGAGAAAAAAGCAAGTGAATTAGTTAAAGTTTTCACTCCTACTTTGAGTCTCCCCTTTTCTGAGCTATCTTTTAACAATAACCTATATAAAAATGCAGAAGTCTAGCATGTAAAAGGCTTTCACAAAACACAAAAATTCATAAGTATGTTTTGAACTAAAAGGTTTACTTTTGGGTTTAAAAGTGTTAAAATGATATCACATTTTGAACAAAAAGTGGAAAAGAAACTTTTGATCATCTTGCGTCTTGTGTAATGCTAGTTGCCTAATTCTTGTTTGCCGTACGTTTTCTGTTGGAACTTTGTTTTGTGTAAATCCCCCGTCCCCTTTTTTCTTCCTTTTCAAAGTTGGCCACCTCTAGGATAGATAATAATTTTTGAAATTTCATATGGTTTATGATATATCTATATTAAACAAAAAGAAAGCATTGGATTTATTAATAGTTATAAAGATATTGGAAATATATTGATATGAGAGAGATGTCTTATGAGAAGATACTAGAAGATAATCTTCTGCTTTTATGTGGCTAACCAAAATTTAACTATGGATTATTTATATGGAGTGGAATAGTAAAACTTTTTACTACTCTTTAAATGACTAAAGAAGACGTGGCAACCTATCTTCGGGTGATACATAAATTATTAGGCTTCAATAATTAGAAAACAAAAAAAAAAAAAAAAAAAAAGAGAAATAGAGAAATTGAAGGGTCATTATAATTAGAAAGATAAAAGCACCAAATTTCCTAAAAGACGTTGAGCAATGATCTCTCCCTGGTTGGGGATAAGAGGAAGTGATTAGGAAGTAGAGTGTCGTGCTAATAAAGAGGATGAAAAGATATGGGGTGGGTGAAAAAAGGGATCTTTATCAAGAAAAAAATCCTTGAACAATGACTACTGACCTAATGCTCCTGTTGGAAGTGACATGTTGTTAGTCATGTGCATTACATGCCATGTGATATGTCATTTGGTTCATCCAATGGTAGACTTGTACAAGATGCAATGTTCACTACTCTTATTTTCAGTTAGGGCTATTGGTTAATCTATTTATCAGTTTTTTGACAATTAAACTTGATATCAATATTGTTATGAGTTTTTTTTTTAAATTTATTTTAGAGGGATGCATACTCAATCTTAGCCAAACGACCAAGATGACAAGTATGGATATGCTTTACTCAGAATTTATTAACACACTTCTTAAATAATTCTTAATCCATGTCACATTTTAATTTTTGGCGTGGAACTCGCCATTTACTTTATGTCTCACCATTTTTCAATGCGGAACTCGCAACTTTTTATGTAAAAAGACTTCATTAATGTTGTACTTCAGCAAGTATGGAGTAGCTTGTAACATGTCTTTGCCACATTATTGTTGTTTTTTATAAGTAATAAGCCGTAGTTCTTGCCTTGTGTCTACTGACTTATACGAACTATACTAGCCCTTATTGGTGCTACATTGACGGAGCCAGTGTTTGAACACAAGAGACTGAACGTGATATAGCAGGAGGTGCCTCAATCGTCATTCACATGCACCTTTTTTTGTTTAGTCTAGCAAAAACAAAAAACGGTAGTTCTTGCAAAATGTTTCAAGTCCCACAATTTTGGTACCCACGCCCAAGAAATCAAATATAACAAGAATTGCTGAATTGTCAACCAAAAGGTGATTCTGCTCGCCTATTATTACTGTGGTCGATACGAAAATTACATGAGAAATTGAGAACTCAAAGAATTAAAAATAACGAACTGAATGGTAAAATTAAAGACATTTCTTTCACTTCCCATACTAAAACAGAAGTGTCTTGTGAAATAATTCCTCCCTCTAACCGTTCATCAACCAGGCTACAAACCCGTATGCATTGATGGGAACATCACACCACACCTTCACCGAAATAATACAATTTCATACACTAATATCTCCACTACATACACAAATCATTCCACGCCAGTCGTTAAGGCAGAAGCTCAAATGAGACCCAAACTTGCAGGCGGTTGTCATGTCACTGGTCTCTCACTGCAAGGCAATGGAGGAAAAAGGAAACTATGTCAATGCTAAGGAACTCTTAAGTGTTAAGAAATGAAGTTAGTTGGAAATAGGATATTACAGGGCAGCACCAGAAGTGCAGTTCCATGATCAGAGATACAATATGGTTAGTGTGGAACCCTTTTCCGGCTAAGAATCTCCTGCTCTTTAAGCCTATGCTGGAATCTGGCAAGCCGAGCCTGTAAGCTAACCAGACCTGCAGCCTTCCGTGAGAGAACAAAACTTAATTGAGTTACGTAGTTGTCAATTAGACTCCCTGGTTGATCAACTTCTGCCAACAGCTTCATTTCCTGTAGCAAAGTAAAGTTGATCCAAGTTGTTACAAGTCAATCTTTGAAACTTGAGAACTATTGTGTAAAGATTGAAAGTTTCAGTGCAAAATGCCAGGAAAGTTGCTCATGCAGTTAGTCACGAGCTACAGAAGGTAAGTTGCAGTAATGGTTTCCTTAAATCACCCTAACATTGCAAGCTACACAGTTTGCACCCATTTGCAAGTCCCAGGTTCCCACTTCACAACAGTGAAGAGCATTGCACAACAGAAAGTGACAAAATGAAAACAAGTTCATCACTAGAAACAAGGCCAAAAATAAATAAATTGAAAGCAGTAAAGCTGCTTACTTCACGAACAATCTCCATAGTATCTTCAATCTCTTTCCGGTGAGCAGCAATTAGCGCTTCTTCTTCCTAGCAATATTCAAAAAGATAAACTGCTCATACATACAAGGTCTAAGAAATGTCAAAAACAAACAGCATACAGAAAACAACAAACATTCACTTCTCAAGTAAAGAGAAAAAGAAAACACAATAGGACATGAAGTATCTCCAGTTTATGTGGGCACTGAACATTGAGATTGCTCATGGAAAACCAACCTCAAGTATTGCGTCAATGTTTCCATCATTTAGTGATGATTCAGGCTCATAACGCCGTGATGTAACATTGTTTGGATTTACACTGCCCGTGCTTTGAGGTTTGTGGGTCGTCGTTGAAGAATCAGGTCCACCACCCTCCTTTTTAAGCCAGTTTCCTAGTTTTTCTGTTCTTTCATCCCTACTTGAGATTTTTCTGCGGGGAGGGGATACCTTCTGAACATTCTCTCCTGCATCAGCTGAATTTTGAGCATATGATGAATGAGTCTTTTGATTAGTGGCAACACCATAAGTACTTCTCATCTCAAGTTTATCCCTATCAACTGATCCAGAAGCAGCACTATTTACATCCCTTCCATTGTGGTTGTAACTTGAAGTACAACTAGAGGACTGCTTATCATAGTCAGGTGATGGGTTGTAAGCAAAGTTCTCCGTCTCCACAGCCCTTCTATTGGCTACCCCTCCTCTAGCTTCTTGCTCCTGCACGTCCTCCACTTCTGCAAAACCTTGGGTAGATGGTAATGACAAGGACTCCTTGTTTACAGTTGGCATGGAACTTGAAAGTGGGTCTTTTTTCGCATTCCCACTCTTTGAAAGACTTTTCACCCTGTACATTCATTACAATAGTAGATTTGTATTAACATAATGGTATATACTCTATGGCAAACAGGTTTGCAAAGTTTGCAGAAAGTAACAGTGAATACCTATCAGCATATCTCAACGTATTAAGGGTGTGTTCACACGAGCCTGCATTTGGAGAAATGCAAGATATCATGACCGTCTTTGAATTGCCGACAAAGGAGTCACGAAGAACTTCAGTAAGTTTACTCCCTCGAAATGGAATATGAAGCTGGTCATTGTCAAGCGCACGAATGCACTCTTTCAGAGCCAAAAGGCTTTTATTAATTTCTGCTCCCTCAATTCTGAAAGAAGCCAAACAAGCAAAGGATTAAAGATGAGTAAACAACATCATATACAGCGTCCTTACTTTCTGTGTCATATAAATGTTCAACATGTACACGGGACACAAAGGAATCAACTACGGAACATCAAATATGAGACTAAAATTTATTTCAAATACCCCGATGCACAGACAGGCGAAAGCAGCAAAACTTTCTGTGTCAAATAAATTGCTTCCCACGCGTAAGCGAAAAGTCGTAAGCTACTATGTTTTACACTACTATCTTCCTCAAGGGCCCACACATTTACATACCCTTTGTTTTAAAGTACAATGGATATTTTGAATCTTTCCCACCTTTTTCCTTTGTTTTCATTCTTTTCTTCTTTTTTGTCTTACATTAGATCTGACATTAAATGCAATTTAGCCAACATTTGGAACAATTGCCACAGATCTTAAAGGAACTCAGGAATCTAAAAGGATTATAGTACTATTGAAAAATAAACATGTCCTGAAAAGCCAATGAAACCAAAAAGCCCTTCTATCTCTCTATACATCTCAAAAAGAGGCAACTAGAAAAACCCTGAGCTAAGACCAACGGCGATGCAAAATATACCATCTTATCCCACACCAAATCTGAACATTGGTGTAAACTAGGAAGCACGGATACGGCACTCAGCCTGCATTTCCCGTGTCCGTGTTCCCGTTTTCGTGCTTCCTTGCATTTTATAATGGGTATGGTGCCATGGCCGTAAAATGATTCTTCGCTTTGACTTTCCAGTAACAAATGCATTTTTCAGGGGACCACAGTCTCAATTCTGATGTAACTTTCCCCCTCCCCTCCAAATTTTTGGCACCTCCATTGTGAACAGACACACCGATCAATGGTATCCTGTGCATAGTTGATGTTTGCCCTTTTTTTGCACACTTGGTGTTTCAGAAAACGACTGGCTGAAGAAAGGAAAGAAAAAGGTTCCCATAGAGAGAGAAGTTACCTTGTTTGTCTATCATTATCAGTCGTATCTGCGCCTCTTTCACTTCCTGCTAGATCAATGAAGGATATCTTCCCAACAAGCTTTCCCCGATTAGGTTCATTTGCATCAATGTTTCTCCTGGTATCCTTTATTTCAATGTGCTTCTTCACAACAAGCTGAAGTATAGCATGTGATCTTGAAGATTCCTCATTGGCACCTGTAGAGCCAGTACTTCTAGACGCATTTCCCTTCTCAATATACTCTTTAACAATTTGCACATCAGAGACTTCAAATTCCTGTAGGCCAACAATGCAAACTTGCTGCCGACCATCTTCTCTCATACAAAGTTTCCTACAAAAAAAATATGGAAATTTGCTTGTTAAGTTTGTGCTCCGTGTTAATGTACACAACCCTACTTCATTACAAATGATTACATCTAGTCCAACTTCTATTGCAATTATTATAGAACTGCATAAATTCAACAACATATATGCTTTCAGCTTTAACCGCCCATAATTCTTTCTTTCTTCTTATTTGGCTATGGTGTTGGGGGGCAGGGGGAGGGAGAGGGGGTAGCACCCATAATTGATGCTTCAACACCATTCGACATAGAAGTTGGTGTTGCACATTAATACAGCATGTAGAGCTGAACTGTATCTGAATTAAAGAATTTTTAACATATCCCAAAACATACTGATCTCTAATATACAGCTACTTAACAATTCCAACAATAAAATAATAGGAAAATAATCCTGAAATATCTGATAAGTAGTTATGTAAGAATAGCATAAGGAATATTTTTTTTTTTCAAGATCCATTAAGCAAGGTAAGCTAAAACTAAAAAGCTATATCGACAATCATGCCAATCCCAAGATGGTACTCAAGAAATGGAAATAAACATTCACATGAATAAATCATACTTTCTGTCACAAAGAAGGTCGAACAGTTTCCCTCCATAGATCTCAAAATAGCTGAGCCATAGTTTGAATCTCTGATTACGATAAAATGGTTGATGCAATAATCTCATAAGATCTTCAGCAGCTCTAATAGGTAACGGTTTCATGGTGAATGTTTTACCACTACCTGAAAATAAAAGATACATGGATTACTTACCCACATTATGGACATTCAAACACATATCAGTAAGCTCACCAAACAGGTCATTTCTCATTGTCCATCTAGAGCAAAATGTTTGCCTTTTAAATGATGATTGAACTCCAAAATTGACATAACCTAGACACTTTTTCAGCCCCTTCCTCAACCCCCTCCCGGATATTAAACTCCATATCGTGTAAATACCAATGTGATCCTTTCATACACATAAGCCCGAACAAGGTAACTATTGATCACCAGCTCTATGCAGGGAACCCCAACTGACCAAGACATACAAGCTTTCCTCTAATATTTATGATCCAATACAGAAAAACACAAGCTAACTCTCATATGATGCTCCAAAGACAAAACACTTCAAAGGTAAACGCCTAGCAAAATACTTCTTCTTTTCTTAATATAAATTTATTTCATCACAAATTCAAAGTCAATTACTCAAAACTTTATTCTTAATCAATGGGTGAGAGGCCATGAGTCAGTAAAAGTATGTTTTTCATATAGGAGCATAATTAACAAATCACAAGCTATTCAAGCACAGTCCACAAAAGTATGCAGAGAAGAGAACTCATCGCACCAGTTTGACCATATGCAAAGCATGTTGCCTTAGTGCGCTCAAATATGGTTGGAATAATTGGCTGAACAGTGGACTGGTACACCTGATTGAATAAAAAAGAAGAGCGGCAAAATTAAGCTAAAACCGATTAAGCGTGTGCAATTATGCAGAGCACATCACCAATAAGGTTTAAAGTGGAACAAACCAGAACAAAGTGAAAAAGAATTATTATCTCAACAAAAAGTATACGAAGTGGATTTACCTCGTCATTTGTCATATGCTCATCCAGGACAGCATCGAAACAAAATTCATGTTTCTCAACATATGCTGTTAAGTCCACCTTTCATACAATCAGGCAAAGTCAGACCATTTAGTATTTTTTTAATAAGAGAAGAATTTTTAGGCATGAAAACCAGAGAACCATTGCAAATAGTAGCAAGGCAGCTTAATCAATAAAAACCAACACGAAAGTGTCACATGAATTTCAACTTCATAATTCTACATACCTTCAGCTTAGGCTCATGAACAGTCAAACCATTGTCTCCGACAGTCACTATATCTTCCTCTTTCCGAGAAAGCTCCTTCTTATTTAGAGGTCTTTTGCGCACCTGTACAAAAACAATGCAATATTTTCAAAAATGACAATAACACCACAAATGCCTTGGAGGGTACAGTAAATGGTTTCTTGAGGTGAAAGATAAACACTGCTAGTAAAGAAAAACCAACACATGATTAACCCGCGCCCGAACCAAACAATCCAACCCAGCATCCGGAATAAAGTGATGGAACTTGACCCAATTCAAAATTTACCTGATCTGATCCAAGCAGATCCTAAGTTTTCTACATTTTTACAGATTCAAAGAGCTTAAATAAGCATATGGACACAAACCCACATGTGACCAGAACCGACTGAACCCAATCCAACCAGTAACTGAACAGATTACTTTATAAAATGATTATAGCCTGAACCCATACCGATCCGAACAACCCAATAGTTAGGTCTAACTAATGCAAAGTCATTGTATAAGCCAAGCCTTTCAAAGTCTTATCAAATGCAAGGAAAAAGTAAAGCATAACTAATTGCATCAATAAACCTGCACAATCAGCTATAATTCTACCAACTACCAAGTGCCTATATCAGGTTCAATACTAGGTCATTTCCAATTGTAATGCTGCTTAAATTTATAGATAGATTCAGAGAACATACAACTAACATTTTCCACTATATCTCACTACAAGTTGTCATCAAATTTATTGTTCCCAAAAGTGACACTTTTTCAGAATCTGCGTGAATTCAAAACGACTAACTTATCTACTAAAGGTAACAAGCAGCTTATGCTACTAAACAAAAATAAAACGTCAGAGCACATATTGTTTTACATCTGTTGTCATGAAAATATGAAGAATTTTGTAACAAACTTCAACTCTTCACATACTATGTAAAGTCTCGATTCTGTAATAGCTACATCAACATGCACAAAATCAAGTCTTCTCTTCCTCTATCACTCGCCACAGATGGTGTAACTGTAAACTAAGTGGTTACAAGAACTATAACTTCTTCACTAAGATTTATGGTGTGGAGATACGAGAAATGATAGGAGTGTGACAGCATTATTCAAGCATAATTATTTTTCTCAAACCCTATGTTGCTCAGACTCGGCTAAATGTCATAGTCTCCAGTGCCCATACGACTATACCAATGCCGGACTCCGCCAGTCTCGAAACTTCAACGTGTTTTTGACTTAAAATGGGAGTGCCCAGTGTCCATACTAATGTCGAAGTGTCAAGTATCTAATACGGGTACTTCTGGCAAAATGAACATCCCTAGCAACATAGCTCAAAACCATATAAAAGAAATACTCGAGAAAAAATTATCACTTGGGACAGTTATTTGGAACCATTTCCCAAATAAACTTGTTTTCCAAAATAATTTCCAGCCTAGACTCGTTTGAAAAGTAAATCCCACCATGGTATTTAATTATGTAGACTTTAGGAATATCCGGTTTCCTTTCCTTTTTTGTTTTCGTTTTTGGTGCATTAAATAGATTAAAGTCGCACTCTTACTCACACGAGACGCCCCTGCGGTGAGGAAGTTCACTGCAACCCAAATTCTGCTGACAGACCTCCATTGATTACTTCTACTACACAGTTCATTCATACCTCTTGTAAAATCCAATATAGGCGATGGATTCCGTGGGTTTCTAATTTGACTTCGCAAACTAATTCCCAACTACTTGGAGTACATCCATTTCCTCACATTGGAATTATCGGAATTGTCGTTCTGTGTTAGTGAAAAGAAAAAAAGTTAAAGAAACAAAAGTGTTCTTCTCCAATCTCCATTTCAATTCAGCAAGCGATCTCAAAGCTTTTAAAAGGCACTCCTCAAACTAGATCTCTGGTTGCTGAGAATCTTGATATCCCTAATTTGTCGGGTCTTCCTGATAAAAAATTTCTTCGCAGAACCAGAAGAGTAACTGGTTCTATTTCGCTCTCCACAGTGAGTGACCCTCTTGGGAAGCAACTTCCCCCTGTCAAAGTCACCCTAACCAAAGGCGACTTTGGGGTGGTCAAGGCAAAAAAAAACATTACGCGGTCTGAAGGACTTCAAGCTTGTGATGGGAATTCTTTTTGAACCAACTCTAAAGTAAACTAGGAATTATTTTGCAAAACAAACGTCATTAACATTACCCCAGAGCCTTCAAAGAGGCTCCCGCCAACCTCATTTTGCAAAAAAACCTATATCCGAACACAACTAACATAACAATCAGCTTCTTTTTCTTGTTCATGAATCCATTGAAATGGTATGATGAATCTAATTCTTCGCCCCAAGAATTCACAAAATATAGTCAACTGGGAACGGATTTCAGAGACATAGAGAGGGATACGACCAGAGATCATGCTAAAACTATTCAGATCGATAATTCAAAATAAACCCTCACATGGGCAACTTTTTTCTCAACTTCAAAGTCATAATGAGACTTGACAGCATCCAAAATGCACACGTCATCACTTGGTAACAACAGTGTAGCAACACAAATTAGATGAGAAAGCTACATTAAGCTGACTCATCAAAGTCGGACTCTTGAGAGCATTGATTTGGAAACTTAAGATGAGAGCATGGTATTAGACTCTAGTTTCAACTGTCTGACTATAAGAGGTGGCTTAAGAACATTGATTAGCCTCAAAAAAGAAACTCATGATAAGCAATGCACACACACAAGTCATAAGTTTAGAATGTACTTTTCTAGAGCACTTACAACAACTCTGAGCTTGGCCACATTACTTTCCTTTGAACTGGTCTCTTTTTCAACCCCACTAGATGAGTCTGCATCAAATTTTGATTGCCCCCTTTGTTGTTTGCTGCCTATCAAATTGCTGTCATCATCAAATGATGTTGTCGGACCAGGCATGAAAGGAGACGGTTCAAAGGGCTCTGAGATCACATGCTGAAAATGTAAAATCAATAAAAATGGAGAGAGGCTTTATAAACAGACAAATAGTTACTATATATTTACACAAGGGAGTAAGAAAGAAACAGAATCAAATAAGAAGCATGATCTTTTTATCCTCCAAATTCTAAAACAACAATAATTAAATAGCTTCTTAACTAGAAACACAAGGTCTAAAGAAGAGGAAATGCATGGTTCCAGCCTCCAGGTCATTGTATCCACCACAAGTACAAAAAAGTACAACTTAAATGTTCCTAGGACATCCAAATGCACATTTTTTTAGAACGGCATCCAAATGCACATTACCAGAGAACATACCTCGGATAAAAGTTCGGTGTCATCCATAGCATGCAAATCCAAAAGCCCAGCTCCAAAATCCCCTCTGAATTCAGGAGAGTAGAAACCATCGGCCGCAACATTCTGGCCAGTAGGAGTATACGGCTCAGAACCAGATTCCCCATTAAAATTCAGGTTTCTCATTAGCTTAAAAAGCCTCTGCTTCTCTTCAGTAGATTGCGCACCGTATCCCTTAAACACCATGCAAAGATTACCCATATAAGCTCATCAACATACAAAAGCCACCATGCACATGAGCATGCAATATGAATAAGTTCCACCCTTCAAACAGACATTCCCCACAACTAAAAACCCCACTTCCCCGAACCCTCCCTTCTAAGGATAGAATAAATGCACAATTCTACATCAAATCCTTCGCCACTCAAAACTCAAAAAGCAATCGAAAACACCATGCACATTAGTGTACAATGTGAATAACTCCCACCTTTCAAATATTTTATTGGACCCACACCTGCATACCCCATTTCCTCAAACCCCCTCTCCCCAACCCTCCCTAACTGGTGAAAAATATGCAAAATCAGAAATAAACACAATGATAACAAAATGCAATAAAACTTACCTGCATGAGAAGATTGGGCATGTGATTAGAAGAAGGAGAGGCCAGATGCTGCAAGCCAGCGGACTGGAGCCAGCGAGCCATTACGGCATCGCCCGCATCTCCGGCACCGCCACCCCCGCCACCGGGGTGATCATACAGAGCAGTTGCCGCCGCAGCAGCAGCAGCATTGCTCTGTTGCATCTGGCCACCCATGTGGCGCTGTGACCGCCGTTGGGGCGCCAATTTCGATGATCTAAGTAATCAAACCTTTCCAATCACAATCCATAAACACAAAAATGTCAGAATTTCACCAATCTAATGTAATATCATCATTAATAATCACAAAAATGCATGTTGACCAAATTGAAAACCTTAATGATCAGAATATCATTGAAATTATAATTACTACTTACAACAAGGTGGAGAAAATTCGAACTCAGAGCAAAACATGAAGCAACAGGTAACTCAGTGTTACAGAAATTTTTCTTCCAATCACAGAAACTCAAATTCCAGTCGGTTCGATTCAAGCGCGAAATTTATAATGTCGCGAAAATGCGTCACATTCTGAAAAAGAATAACAAAAAAAAAATCAAGAACAAAAGATTCGACAATATTTTAAAAAAAATTTAATTGGGAAAAAGGGAAAAAGATTTACCAGATTCAGTGAGCAAAGAAAATTTCGTTATCACGATCTAATCTACAGGAATGTAATGAAGAACCGTAAATTCTATAGATCTAAAGAACAAAATTGGATAATGCGAAGAACCCTAATTTCGATTCAATTTGAGAAGGTCCGAGCGAGGGGTGCACGAAGGGGCAAATTTCGCGAAATTTCTCTCTCCTCTTTTCTCTCTCCTTCTTTCTCTCTCTGAACTTTGCTTCACATATGATATTACGGAGTATACTTTTTCTCGATTTAGGGGAAAAATCAATCAATTATGGTGGTAGTTTTTGAAATTTACAGGAAATATAAACGCCTAAACGGCTATTTTGCATGGTACAAAAAGACGAATTTACCCATTTAAAAGAGTCTCCAAATGTGTTTGATAAATATGTAATTTAGTTGAAAATGTAAGGTTGATTGTTTTAGATGGTTTGATTAGATGTAGACATGGAGTAAATACTAATTAGTTTGAAATTGTTAATGATTAGGCGCTAATTTACTTTCTTGATGATAATCATTATTTTACTGTTTTTTTTTTTTGTTTTGGTTTTCTTATTTTTGTTTTTGTTTTTGTTTGGATGATAAATGGAAAAGCAAATGAAATGTTGGGTGTCTAAATCTTTACGTTACTCAAATGGTGGACTTTTACATATATGTCCCTAAGTATTTGAAAAATGCTGTGCAAGTAGTTTAATGTTAGACCACTTTCCGGTTAGAGTAGGGAGGGATTGCTTTTTGGCCTTTGGGTGATAAACATGATAATGCAACCACGTGAGATCTAAATAAAAAGAATGGGAAGATCAAATAAATAAAAAGAATGGGAAGATCAAATAAATCAAAAGAATGGGAACTTCCAAATTTCAATCGTACCAATTGGTAGCGGTAAGGAAAAAAAAATGGGTGTTTAGTATAGGAATCGAAATCAGCAGAACTAGTACGAGTGATTTAATTCCAATTCCCAAAAATATGGATCAGTATCAAATCAATTCGGGTTTTAACTTTTCGGAAACGAAACTAATTGGATATAAAGAGTAAAAATATTATATGATTTATTTATTATTAGAAACAAAAAATGGTGATTATCTAGTAATATTAAAGGTTTAAAAAAAACTATATTTGTAATTTTAGTAATTTAATTATTGAATTTAAAATATTAATGAGTGTAATCGTTCTTTAATTTTTATTTACCATGTTAAGTGGGATTAATATTTGTTTGTATCATATTAAAATGAATGGATTATTTGATTACGAAAATAATGGAGGTGGATTTTAATGTTGAACAGGGAACCTATTAACCGTTTAGTATCTAATTGATCCAGTTTCAATTCTTAAAATTAGAAACCGTTATCAACCAATTCCCATAATTTACAAATTGGTGGATCTAATTCCAATCTTGTATAGTGCAGTTCCCGGTGGGTACCAGGTTGTGCTCACCTCTACCAACTATATGTACTTAAATCTTCCAGACAGTAGTCAAGGTTTTTTTTAATTACAGTTGGTACCTTGTATTTATGTCAAAAGTTTACTCAATGCCACTATAAGTAATTGTTGCTAAATTTGCTACTAAATTGATAATGTGGCACTGATATATTAATTGTCCTCATTTTAGTAGGCAAATTGTAACACCCCGATAATAATACATCTTTAATACACATAATAAACAAAATACTTGGGATGATAAATCAAGATAACATAAGAATTGAAGAAGCCAAAAGACACATATCTTATAAAGATCATAATTCAAGGTATTTGTTATCTTACAACTTAAGGGGATTCATTGATTGGTGGTTCTATTTAATGATGACATAACAACTAAGCTAGATTATTCTAAGAGATCTTTTTGTCCTTGTCAATCTGACATGTCCGATCATAAATTGCACGTCATCTACATGCACGTGCAAGTGTATATACAAAAAAAGAAGAGAAAAAGAAAAATTAGCTTATGCTAAGTAAGAACACTCCACTTTGTCAAAACACTTAGGTAATGAAAGTACACTTAGCAAGTAGCACGTAACGATAATAGTAATAACAATAATTTCACATAATATACATGTCAAAGACAAATAGAGCAAGCAGGTATCTTAAGAGAATTTAAAGGGTGTCTTTCTATCTTAATTTGAGAAGTTAGCTTGTTTTAAGTTAGCTCCCATATTAATGTTAGGTGACATAGAAGTGCACGCTCGAATACAAAACACAGCGTAGTGCGACATTACGAATAATAATCTTATGTTACTGTCTGGACAAGACTACTGCCCTTCAATGGTGATAAGATAATCACAAAACTTTTATAAGACAGTCTTTTCGTAACTTTTGGTGAGAAGGGGGTCAATTTCAATGAAATAAGAGTCACTGCTCACCATAAGTGACGCCTACATTTATAAATAGTGACTCCATTTTTCTGTGAATTGGTCTCACATAAGACTTACTGTAAAATAATATAGATTTCAATGATAAAAGGGCTAGCTCTATGACTATTGCGGTATTGCCTCAACAAATCAATATCATAAAACTAATGTGCACAGTAAAGAGTCGTACCTTCAAAGCTTCCAACGACCCCTTTTGGAAGTCATGCTACAAACTAGATAAATTAATCTCAATCTCATAATATAGTAATATATCTCATTGGCTAGATGATATTAGTAATATCTCAATATAGAGAAATCTCCCTTTCGAAATATCATAATCTCAAGTATAATTGCCATAGGCATATATAAACTTTGTAGAGTATATATATATGAATCAACAATTATGAAAACGACTCAGTGGTTAAGCAAAATCTTAACATTATCACTAACAGGTTCGAGGTTCAAAACCCATTGGAGCTTTCTCTGTCATTTTTCTTTGATTTTTTGTTCTCATCTCTTAATTCTATGTTTTAGGACTTAAGCATTCAACAAATGTTAATCACCTTAAAAATATTTTATAATTTTTTTTTCTTTCCTTTAAATTATTGTGCATACCCTATCTACAAGTCCTGAATCCACCATTGAAGGAAATGGGGTCTTATATTTTTTCATGTGTTGTATAAGATGTTCTTTTGTTTGCGTGGTCGTTGCTCTCCACTGGCATGGTTGCCTATGGAGTACTTTGTACTAAATAACTAAACTTCCAAAACTATACTCCCTGTTACTCCAGTATCATTTGAAGTGGGTTGTCCCATATTGGTCAAGAAAGAGTGCCTTGAGGTGTTTATAACTAAGGGAGTTACTCCACCCATTGCCAATTGGTTTTGGGTTGGAACCTCCTTTATGCTATAAACACTCTTTTAATGGGCCCAATTATAAAAAGTTAACATGGCATCAGAGCCAAGTTCGGTCCTGCCTTTATGACCCCTTGTTGGCCCACATGTTGAAGCCCAAATGAGGCAATTGTGCGGCGGGGTAGTTTAATTTGACCCCTGTTTAGCCTACGCGGCGTGTGACTGACCCAAGTTGGCTTTGATTGGTCCACACTTCAACCCAAGATGGGTCTTCGCATGAGGCGAGGTATTGAAGTGGGTTGTCCCACATTGGTCAAGAAAGAGTGCCTTGAGGTGTTTATAACAAGGGAGTTACTCCACCCATTGCCAATTGGTTTTAGGTTGGAACTGTGTAGGAATATAACGAACTACCAGATCACCTAACCGCAAGTTAAATTCTTCATCTTCAGTGCTTCTCTAATGGTATGTTCTCTTTCCGTTCCAGAATAAGTTGGTAACTTTATCTAGTTATACTTTGCCCCAATTAGCCAAATTGGCATTCAAAAAGAGAAATTCATACCAAGTTGGCATTTTTAATAACACCGGTGACATATTGACATATTTATCTGTTGACTCGGTCACTTAAACCCAATTATGTCGTCGGTGGGGAATCTCATGCCAAAATTTGAATTTATTTCACTTACGGCTGATTTATTGCATCTTTGCTTATTTGGTGAGAAATTACAAAACATAAAAAAGTCTTGAAAATCCCAAAAATCACAGATGGCGGAATAAACTTCTTTTTCCCATGATTGCCAATTGGAATTTGTAACCTCCCACGTACATTTCTTACCTCGTCAGTACTGTTGCTACTGCTTTGGTTGCGAAAGTTATGTGCGTTTTGGGTCATTCTCGCCTCAAATCTTGCAAGAACCTGCTCGATTATGCTCAATCTACCAAGTCCTACACTCATTTGCTTGGAAGTGGGCTTAATTAATGTGAATTGGTTTGCAATTGTTTATCCCCCTTTTCAAAACGAAACCCTAACTTTATCTCTCTTAAATGACAGTTAGAACAACACCTCCAACTCAGAATAAATACTAACGCCTCTAATTTTTGATTTTAAGATATTAGGTGAAGTATTTATTAGATGCCCAGAAATGCAATAAATGAGCAGTAAATGTAAGAAACACACAAAATGACCGGAGATTTCCCGCCGACGACTTAATTGGGTTTAAGTGACCGCGTCAAAAGGTAAATATGCCAATATGTGGCCGGAGTTATTTAAAATGCCAACTTGGTCTGGAGTGCACTTTTAAAATGCCAATATGGCTAATTTGGGTCATACTTTGTCATACCCGTTAATTATTCATTTTCGAATATTTAATTTTGAAATGTTTAAAAGAATTTGTGCAAATTTGAGTTAGTATTTATCAATATCAATATATAAAGTTGAGTAGTAGCAAGCGGAAAACTTGTTTAAAACGATCGTACTGTAACTTTTGTCAAGACGAGGGTCACTTTTTACTGAAATAAGGGTCATGACTTATTATGTGACCTCTACATTTTTAGTTAGTGGCCCCATTTTTCTGTGAGTTGGTCTCACATAACATTTTCTCTAGCAAAAAGTTGTTATAAAGAGTTATAAATGTATCGTTAGTTGAAAAGATTTCAAAAGTAATTTCATTTTATTTCATTAAATAAGTAACATAAATAGTATTAATGAAAGAATGTTATATATTCATCAATTGTGTAATTTCTTTGTCCAATGTGATTTTTTTTTAATGATTAATTTTTCTTTTTAAATTGATGCTATAATGGATGATCATGACAAAAACTCGTGCAACGCACGACCATATATTGTAGTTTATTTAAATTTTTTTAGATTTTGTTGTGATTCATTTATTCGGTTATTTAGACATGTGAAATATGTATTGGTTTGAATTTAGCATTTATAAAAAGAAAATAATTTCAGGTTTTTATTTTTAATTAATAAAAATCAGGCGGTTTTATGTCGCTTAAATTGTTTGTTTTTTTTTATTTTTATTTTTATTTTTTTGTTTAACCACAGGTTCACCTTTGGGGCAAGCTTAATCCTGTTCGTACGGGATGACCCACGAAGGGGTAAAGTGCTCCCACAAAATAGTTTTTCCATTCACAAGATTCGAACCCTCGACCTTGCTTAAGGGATGAGAGTGCCAAACCACTCACACCAACCACTTTTTGGTTGTATTTTGGGTAAAGTGAACTATGGATGAGAAGAAAAATCGGGTACCAAATCGGAATGGGAGCCAATTTTACGAATTTAATTCCAATCTTCAAAAACAGGAATCGATACCAACCAATTCCAATTATAGTTCATGACTTTTCCGACTCAGAACAGATTGTGTACCTATTGTAAAAAAATTACATTATTTTTTAATAATCAGAAACAAAATATGATTTGATCCAAAAAACAAAAAAAAAATGATGATTTTCAAGTAATACTGGTGATTTAAAAAATTATTTTTGTAATTTTAGTGATTTAATGGTTGTATTTGTTATAAATGATTTAATGATAATATTCGTTATCTAAATTTAAATTTAAATTTACCATCGTTACAATAATTTCGCTAAAACGTGACGCTTTTGTTTCCACGCTTTGCAAAGCATATATGTGAATGGACAAGTTAAGGTCATTCTCCACGATGTGTAGTATGAAAAATTGGTAAAAATTTATATAAGACGGTGTCATCTTGAGAATACTGTTACATTTTGAGAAAGAAATGTTACTTTTGAACTCACTTTAGGTCAAAAAGACATACTTTTCAGAAAAAAAAACTATTATATTTTGAATAAAAATCATTTCTTTCAAGGGTTATGAGACCGTCTTACACAAAACCTACTAAGGCCCGATTTTTTTCGTCGTTTCCATGCTGCATTCTGTTCCGTTCCGTATTCAGTATATTTTGTATCACAATTTCTTTCATTATCCGTGTCACGCCGTTTCATTCCAATCTGTTCCATTCCAATCGGTTCAGTTCCATAACTCACCTCTCTGAACGGGCTAAAAAAAGGGCATCTACCACGCTTTTGTTCGTGAATAATAAGTTAATAACGGTGTAATTTTAGGAGCGGGCTTAGAAAATTAAAATTTCATGGAGGGGCCTTTCAATTCATCCCCTCACTAAAAAGAAATGAGAGAGAAGTTTATTTTCCCCTAATTTCACTTTTGTTCATGAATTTTGATCGTCATTCCAAAATATGTTGCCCAAAAATTTCTCAATTTCTTGGAACCTTTACTTTCAACAATCATGAGACCGTCTTACACAAAATCTACTAAGATCCGGTTCTTTTCGTCGTTTTCATACTATATTCCGTTCAGTTTCGCATTCAGTACATTTTGTCTCACATTTTCTTTCATAATTCGCGCAACGCCGTTCCCTTCCAATCCGTTCAGTTCCACAACTCACCGCCCTCGGGGCTAAAAAAAGAAGTGGCATCTACCACGCTTTTGTTTGTGAATAATAAGTTAATAACGATGTAATTTTTCTTTTTTGAGTGAAATAACGGTGTAATTTTAGGAGCGGGCTTAGAAAATGAGAGGAAAATTTTCACTTTGGTGCCCAGATATTATGCATAATCATTATTTAGTTACCTGTATTTTTTATATTTCCACTTTAGTTACCTGAGTTAATGAAATCTGTGTCACTTAAGTGTTTGCTGTCTACTCCGTTGACCTCTCCGTTAACTACTTACCATTTGAGGGGTAAACTGGTCATTTACTGGAACCATTCATTCCTTGGGTGCACTTAGACGTGGCAGTCCTGACCCGAAACCGATTACCCGAGAACAAAATTATGCTATCTAACTCGCCAACTCGAGAACAATGGTTCCAAATGTCTGCAATCTTGATATGTAATTTTTCTTATTCAAAACATGCATTTATAATTTGGGATGGATTACATTTATTCAAAAAAAAAGGCCACATAAATATATGTCCCTTCATTCAACCTAAGCAATTACTGAAACAAAATGCAACTTAAATTGACTAATATCAAACATTCTTCCAGAAAAACAATAGTGAGGCTTGTTTAGAACTTGTTGCCAACATGTTGTGTGCCCTATTTTGCCTGCAAAGAAGACTGAGATATATTAATCATAATAAAGCATTGCAACTATTTAGTGTAATAAAACTTAAAAAATATGACCTACTTGGAGGCACTGAGTGCCAAAGCTGAAATCAGTAGACAATGAAAGTGACAGGTCGTCCAACGGCTCCTGAATTTATGATGAAAAAGTTAAACAAGCAAATACTCTATAAAGGACATGGACATTTGGGTAATGAAGTTTGTACCCTTACAGTTAGCAATTGAGTAAATGTCTGACTAGTGGTAGCAGGCATATTATCATCTGTTGTTGCTATAGATTGAACCACTGTTTGCTGCTGCATAGTACAACATACATGTGTGACAATTAGAGTGAGAAATTACGAAAGAATGTATCTCAAACAAGTAATTGTATTACCAAATCTTCTGTCAACTTCCTCTTTTTTCCTGCTAAATTTTCCTTCTTCTTTGCTTCTGCTGAATTTCTTTGAGTCTTTGTGGATAATTTTTCAACCCAAGATTTTGGGCGATGTTTGCCCTTATAAGAGCACCCTCTCTTCTTTATGCCTTTTGGATCACCACGACCACTTGTATTGACATTATTCTCTATTACTTCATTCATGACTGAAAGGGACACACGAAAAGCATCCTCAGATTCTTCATTCAAAGAAATTTCTTTTGCTAACATCTCTTCAACTATTTTACTAGACTGCTCAGCAACCTTGGATAAAAAGGCGTATGTTTCATGAGATTCACATGCCCGATTCGTTAATTTAACCATTCTTGGACACAAGTCTGTGAATCGGGTTTTGAAATGGGCTTTTCTATCAAGTACAATATGCCGCCCTTGCCAATCTTTATTACTTCCTTGTCTTGCATCTCTTGTCCAATGTTTTCGTATGTAAAGTTCAGGAATTAACTTGATATTCATCACATCCAAAACTTTTAGAGCATGAATGCATAAAATGCCATGTGTCTCAAATTTCCGACAATCACAAGAAACAACCTGCTCTGATGGATTACCTTTCACAGTTCGCTCCCTACTACCATCAACATTTGCAACAATATACTCATGCGTTGCTTGCCCTTCTTTACGCTCCATGAAGTAGGCACCTTGATACACCTCATAATCCTCTTGGAATTCCTCAAATATTTTTGGAGTATAAACATTTCCAGCTTGTATAAGCATTGGTGCCTTTTTCATTTTCAGTCTAGGTAATTTATGTCTAGAATCATATTCAGCATCCGATTCATTGTGACGTTTTCCATTGACAACCCTTTCAAAATGTGTGAAAAATTCCACCAAATTTAAATCTGACTTCAAATGGTTTTTCAAATCAGCATTTAAGCTTTCACTTAATTGAGTAGATCTCATACCTGCAGTGAATGTGTCGCGCACATAGGCCCATGCCCATTGTTCTTTCACTTGAAAAATCAAATGCAGCCATGAGTCATCAGGGACATTGTGCTCATTGAGTAAAGCATTCCATGCACTGAGAAATTCTTCCTCTCCTTCACATAGATCAATGCATGCTTCAAAACTTGTGGAAAATTCCGGGCTTCTCTGATATAGATGGTTCACATGTTTTAAGGCATTTTGTCTTATATGCCACGTGCATAGTCCATGGAAAGTTTCTTTCATAACTAGAGGAATAGCCTTAGCCATTGCTTTGTCTTGATCTGTTAACAAGGTCTGCGGTGCTTTTCCACCCATTGCTTTGAGAAAGGTTTTAAATAACCATTGAAAGGAATCGGTTGTTTCATCATAGAGTAATGCTGCCCCAAAAACAACAGTTTGCCTATGATTATTAAATCCAACAAATACTCCTAGAGGCCGGTAATCCTTATTTGTTCTATATGTGGTGTCAAAGGTGATCGCATCTCCAAAGTATCCATAGTCGTTTATCATTTGTGCATCGGCCCAAAAAATATTTGTTATTTGCTCTTCAACATCCATCTGGAAATCATAGAAAAATGATGGATTTTCACTTGCTTTTCGCCGGAAATACATTAGCAAGGCACCTACTTCACCATATTTCATTGAATGTTGCCTTTTTGTTCGAAGATAATTTTTCTGGTCTTGTCGAGTAAAACCAAGGTTCTGTACACCATCAACTTGATTGACCATAAGTTCATGAGCTTCTTTTATTTCCAGTCCTGATTTGTTAGCTATCTCAATTAGTGATCCTTGTGTTTCAGTTATTTTCCGGTGAGAGCGAACTAGGTGAACACATTCTGAAGGTTGAAGAAGATGATTGTGGTCAGCTATGAAATCAAGAACCTTGTACTTGTTGCGCTTCCGATCAAGAGATATGATCATTCGTGCTTGACATCCCGATCTTGTTTCTGCTCTGGGATTTTTTGTCAAGTGGTCTCGTTTATCAGGTACTCTTTCTCCCTCTTTGCAACATGAAAACTTCCTTGAAGTCAAAACTTTATCTTTTTTACTTATATTACAATAATCTCGTCGAATGCCAAAACCAATCCTCCTAGCATACTCATTGTAAAAGTCATATGCAATTTTCTCAGAATCAAACTCCATATTTAGTTTTGGCGTGTAGTCTACAACGATCTCTTGGCTGTGTTGCATTACATTTTCATGGAGATTGCTTATCCAATAACCAACATCGTTGATTGTTGGAAGGGGTGAGCTATACATTGTTCCTGCAAAGTAAAAAAGTAATCATAAATTTGTTGTTGCAAGCTACTCTTGTGATTGTTATTTTTAATGTGATATTTTTCCCCTTATTTTAAACTTTCTGTTTGAAATTTTCCTGTAAAATTTTGTAATGTTATTTTCATTTATACTGTTACAGATGAACTTTAGAACAAGGAGCACATGAAAACATCTACAATGGCAACAAGCAAGAGACAACATCGTTGTGAAAAGAGAGTTTTTGTAAAAAAGAAAAATTTGTGTCTATGTTATTAATATCTATTTGTAATTGGTACAGATTGACCTTACTAGTTAGAAATGTATACAGTTGGAAGCATTAGAGAACAACAAGAGAAATACCATGGTGTATTCAATAATATTTATTTGATATATCAATTGTAAATTTGTACCTGTTTGAGACATGAGCTTGGTCACCAGAAGGGAAGAGATGATGTGGGTCTCACAAATGTGAATATAATATTAGGTATTGAGAAAGTGTTGATGGTGGTTCTGGTTCATAGATGTGAGCAGCGAATTGCCTAATATCAATAAAATATTGGAATGAGGAAGGTTAATGGTGGCTGTGAATATTAAATCTAAATTAGTGGGAAACTATAGATGTACACTTAAATGTGTGGCAAATGCCAATTATCGTAAATTTGGCGGCAAGTATTGGGCTTCTTTTAATTTGAACGTTAAAATAATCTAAACCGCTAGTTACACTCATTACCAGATGTCTCAAATCTCTTAAATGAACTGTCCTCTACTGTTATTTGAACAACAGTAGAGGAGCCGGACATCTTCTTCTCACACCCACGAACCACCCACCTCCTTCTCTCTGACACAAAACACCACCAAGTCCAAACCCACCCCACGAAATTCCGACCACAAAACTTGCCACACCACACCGCAACCCAGAATTAATCACGCAGCCTCCACAACCCCGAAATCGACCACCCACAGAAAAAATAATCGATTTAGTAGACTATAATTGAGAGCTTGAACCTTTCGTGTCTATTTATGGACTACAATTTTTAACTTAAGACGAAATTAAATGTTGAGCTGATTGATTTTGGGGGAAGGAGGTATGACGGAGACGAAGGCGCAAATTAAGCTCCGGTTCAAGACAGCAACGGAGAAATATGTGGTGTGCTGGAAATAGTGCAAATTAAGGCTCCATCACGTTAATGGTTGACGTTTGTGATTCCTAATTTCACTAAAAAGAAATGAGAGAGAAGTATTATTTTCCCCTAATTTCACTTTTGTTCGTGAATTTTGATCGTAATCTCAAAATTTGTTGCCCAAAAATTTCTCAATTTCTTGGAACCCTTGAATTTTACGTGAACATCTCATCTTCTCTAATTCACTCAAGAATATTGCTGAATTGTTTCTTCAAACATTATTCATTCGTTAGATCAAGCGCATGAATTGCCAGTCGTTACCTAGGGTTTTCGTTTATTGAAGAAATCGATGTGGTTTTGGACAGAGAATGGAGCAATAATGTATTTCCCACAATCGCAGTATTCAGTTCTTGGGTAAGATAATATCTTTCATTTATCTCTCTCTCTCTCTCTCTCTCTCTCTCTCTCTCTCTCTCTCTCTCTCTCTCTCTCTTACTGGGCTAAATAATGTATTGTTTGTCTTCCCTGATTATATGAAGTTTAATGAGATCTTACTCTATGCTTTCGCAAAAATTAGTAAGTTAAACTTTCTCTGTCCAAAAATGTCATATTGTAAATAGATTAATCAATTGATTCTGAGGCTGCAAACACAGTATTAATTACAGCAGTACTAAATCTGTCTCGAAGAAAGAAGTGGTTGTGGTGACTTGTTTCTTATTCCTTTGCTTTCAAACAAGTTATAGTTTGTAGTCTTTAATTAGTCTGTTGTAAGTATCCTGCTATATGTTCTAAGTTAAGGCATAAATTGGCAACAACCTATTAAGTATATGCACTCTTAATCAGAAACTTACTTGTACATAACAACAGCAACAAAAAGGAGTGTTGCTGCTCGATTTAGTTCTAATTGGGTCTGCTTTAATTCAGTCGGTGAAAGTTGTGTTTGGGTGCAATCTTTATAGGTGGAACTGTATTTCGATTAAATTGAGAACCAGGCTAGAGTTTCATTGATTTTAGGCAGCCTACAATAGCCAGCTTAGGAGCTCAGTACTTCAAGCCTTTTGATATCAGTCATATCACTAAAGTTTCTTTTATGTTACTTAGTAGTTAGTCAAAGTTAGTGGGTTAATCTTACTGTTGAATTAGAAATTATCTGTCGATGACCTTTATACTAGGTTAATATATGATGTTTTCTTATTTATTAGGTGGAATTGAACTACTATATTGGGCGTGTTTCATAATTAACTCTATAGGGATTATTTTTATCAATATGTACTGCTTGAGATTTGCTGTCATAAATTTTTGTTTGGTTTGCTCTTGTGTTGTTTGTATTGGTCTTGTTTTAGTTTGTTGCTTGAAGTGGTTGCTGTCATTTTGTGTTTGTTGTCCTCAGTTGTGTGGGACACATTTGATTTCTGTGTCTGTATGTATACTTGATATCACTCCTTTATTCGGTCAACATATTGGTGTGCTTTTAGTTTTTTTCTACAAGTTTACAGTTTGGGTTACTTGTATCATGTTGTTATTATTGTATGGTTAATATGTCTATGGTATGGGACCCTTACTTTCTAGAGACGTGTCTAATGATCGCCCAAAGACTCTTAATAAGTCTAATAGTCAAGAACACAATTGTTTGGTTAGGTTCTGTGTTGCCGACAGAAGCAACTCAAGCAGCTGCAGTAGTTGTAGCAGCAAGTAAGCAGTTCCAGGAGCAACCATTGATCTAAGGCTATTGGTTAAAACAAGGTGCAATTTCCATTCATTCAAGAACAAATGCAAGGTAAACACTTATAGTTACATGCAATAAAATAAAGTATTCCTCTTTATTTTACGCGAAAAGCTATTTTCTATCATTATACTTGGGGAAGTGAAAGATTTCCTTTATGAAAGATGGTACAGTAGTGAGGAGTATCGTCCCCCAACCGTGAGGTTGAGAGTTTGATTAATACGTCGACATCTGCGCCTTATCCAAAACCAAAACAAAAAAAGAAAAAAGAAAAAAGGATTCCTTAGGTCAGCCTTCTCATAGAGTAACCTGATCTTCTCTTAGCATCTCACACCAACAACGAAAAGGACTCCTAGTCTCCCCGTGGGATTAGGCAGGCAGAGCCTGGAGACCCACATTATCAGGGGAAAAAAAGTTGAAATATATTACTCTGGGGCAAAGGCAGTATTATATTTTAGTTTAATAGTCTGTAAAGGTAACAAACTATATGCTCTGAGGCCAATGCACATTCTCTAGACCTTTTTATCCATTTTTGGTACTACAGAACAAGTCTAATGGAGGTGATGAGAGTTCATGGAGTCAATGGATGCAAAACAGATAGCAATCATGTAATGAAGTGCATAAAACACTTCGAATAGAAGCTGCACTAAACTGTATCATCAAGGAGATAAACAAGGTTATGCAAGTCATTCAATGGATATAGACTTACGGCATATGATGCTTCTTGCAGATGTGATAACATGTAAAGTCCCCATATTTAACATTTTCCTCTCCACAAATGTAGGATAGATGTAAAGTGTCATACAAATCTTCAAAAGATAACTAAATTGTTCTATGTTTGTGTAATAGGGGGAGGTATTGGCAGTTACCAGGGTGGGGGATGGCAAAGATGAAGGAAAGTGTATTGATGCTATCTTTTGAGAAAACAGGAGATCATCTATATAATGCGTCTGTCAATGGGAGGAAAGATAAGATCAAAGAAGTCACTGAATGCATCATCATGGGAATACCTATGCAGATTGGCACAGGAATACTTAAAGTTTGGCAGAGGTATGTTCTCAAGCAATTATTGTGGTATGCTTGATTTATACCCTACATCACTCCACATTGACCTTTTGGTGTCATGGAATTTATAGATGGATCATTTATACGTCTATTTTGAGATTGTCAAATGTCCTCTTGGGTCCTGTTACGATAATAGCTATAGTTTGTTTGTTCTCATATTCCAAGTTCTCTTATTAACCATAACTTTTATTGTTAAGTTCATTCTCATACCGAGATTCGAAGTGGTTCAATTCCATCACATAAGTGAACTTTCTAGATAAGGAGGAACTAGGAAGCATGAGGTGACAACTTGAGGTGTCGTTATGTGTTAGAAATGTGAATCTGGTTGAACGACCTTAGGACGTGCTTTGTGCACCACTTATCTGTGGGGATGTCACTTGGATTGAAGAATTTTGGCATTGGCATTGGCATTGGAATGTAATGGACTAAATCAAAATGGTATATCAAATTGTCTGCACATCCTTCGTCGTCGCACATCAGATTAAGGGTCAAATGGTAATAACCTCTCTGTTTTCAATAGGGTAGGGCTGCATTACGGGTGTAATCGAACCGAGCCCGAGCTAGACCAGCTCAGGCCGGTTTTGTTGGCTCGGCTCGAAGCTGCCGAGCTGAAAATGATAAGGCTCTAGCTCAACTCAGTTTGCATTTCTGGCTTTGCTCGACTCGGTTCGAATTCAAGCTCACCATTACAATGTTAAAAAATAATTACATCAAGTCAAAGTGCTTGCAATTGAATGCGACTAATAAGTGATCCTTAGCACATTATAAAATAAGTAAAACCCAAAACAAAAAAACACAAAAAAAGATTTCTATAAATATTTTATGATCTTATTCAAAAAGTGGGAAAAATTGAGCCAGCCAAGCCTGAGGGCTCATCAAGCCGACTCGACTTAGTTACACGCCTAACTGTGTATAGTCACCCCCCAGCCCTGCTTGGACGGGAGCCTCTGGGAAGACATTAGGGTTATACTAATGTTTGTATGACTTCCTATTGAGACACCAGTACAGTGTATGAGAAATCAAGAGAAGGTTTTCCATGTAAGACACACCACTCTATAGAGACCAAGACAACTTCGTAGACCTTTTTTCAGAGGATGGCTGTGGACCATTCTGGTGAGGATAAGGTGCCTTTTTCAGAGGCTACAATAGTTTTCCTAGATTTATTCGTTGTTAAAGACTATATTTGCTTCAATTGCTCAACTGTGGCAAGTAGTATACTGATTACAGTCTACTTCTCATAGGATATGTTGTGGGATGCGAAAAAGGTTTCTAACAGAAGCGCAATAAAATGGAATTAACTATTAGTTTTCCATTTTTAATTTAGCAAAACTATGTTACTTCCTCATTTTAGCAGGGTAAATTCTGATATTTGATTAACACATGGATTATTTGTATAGACTCGTTCAGTTGTGAGTTATAGTTTTTAGTGTTAAAGGGTTAAACACTGCATCTTGGACTAGATTTACAGTGATCTTAGGCAAGATGATTCAGTTCCCTGTACCCAAACATATGACTTGCAAATACTGGCTTCTTCTGTACTCGGGAATGAATACAACTTGGCTCCTAGTTAAATAGATAATAAAGTAAAAGGTTCCGAATCATATGAAGACACGACAATATGTTCAATGGCATTAGGGATGGCCACTGGGTAATACAAGCAGATATTGCAATGAATCAGAGATGGCAACTGACAATATTCTATTTGTTATTAATGTTGAAACTCACCACCACCAGATTCTTAGTTTTGATTCAATCTTTCAATTTTTCAAAATATTATTATTTTGTTCCTTTCTCCAGAATGGATTCGTTGCCGGTTCTCAAATATGCATCAGATCCTGTACTGTCTTGATTGATTAAGTTACTGTTCAGCAATTTGGGGAGCACGCTACATCAATTGACTCATGAGAATTGACTGATCAAGGTCAAAGGTTTGTTGAAATATGGTGCTTTTCAAAGAATTCTGTTAAACATATTCCCTGGGTCTAGATTCATTTTACTAAATAATTTCTACGTCATGCATTAATACTTTTTATCTAGATTTATGTACTAGACAGTGCATGTTTAGCTAATTGAAATGCATGTATCAGTTGGGTACATATACGGATATATACCCCGTGGCAGGACCATCATATGTCGATAGTATTCCGTGATCCTCAGTCTATTTATTGTTAAGCTAGGGCGCCCCTGTCTTTATGCCTTCCTGTTTCATTTCATTGCAGAATTACTGTCGTTGCCATTCAGATTCACCATCCTTTTGCTGGGAGTTCACAACTGCCAGGTTTCTCACTCCTATGGCCTATAGCCAATGGGTTGTTGGTATAACCCTTCATGCAAGGTGAAATTATCATTGCAAGTAAAGACCTCCACTAATGTGAGCATAGCCAAGCCTGCAGTACTCAAAGTGAAGGCAATCACTATTACACTGCCATTGGGAATTATCAATTCAAGTAATTGGAATCGCTCGAGTTACCCAAACAATCATTTTTGCAAGAGGAAAAAGGAAAATTTGTTGAATCAAATATCCTCAATTCGTATGACTCTTAAGTCGATCTCATCCTGTGTACTTCCTCCATTCCAAAAAAAGCTTGAATCAGAGATGCACAAAAGGATGACGTGAGGTATATACTAAAGAGGATTAGCTGGGATGTTAGGTAGTATTTGAGGGAGGGCTACTGCTATTGGAGTTTCTTTGGCTACTTCAGAATTCAAATGCCGAAGTGAATCAGCTGAAGGAGCACTGAAGAGTTGACTATGTTTTGAAATAATTTCTGGCAATACTGCATGCTGGGTTGTAAATGCAGTAACTAAGCTGAAGCTTGTTCACTAATGATGTTATATGAAATCTGAAACTTCAGACATTTTGATTCATATTAATGTTGTGTACTTTTCATACACCACTAATTTATCTCAAGTCTTTGGGTTGTACATGCATCGTAATAAAGGATCTATGAGATCTCTTATTTCGACCTTGACCGTGTTGTAATCATTCAGGGAACACATGACATTCACTTGTTCACAGTATGTACATGTTTTTATAGATTTTGTAGATATACATTTTTTTGCAAAATAGAAACAACAAGCTCAATAAACTGCAAATTTTTATACTTTACATAGACAATTGTAAATCACAGACACGAGTAGTACAGAGAGACTATATGAAATACATGGGATATCAGTTGCTACTGCCGTTTTCGTTGGTCACACTTGCTCTCATAAGTTCCTTTGAAGCAATTCATAGTTCACAGCTACAGACAAAGATGAAGATGGAACTTTGCAGTATTATGAACTTGCAAACTAAATGGGGCTATTTAGTTTTAAGTCTTTTAGCAATCATACTTTTTATCATTTTGCAATATGCATTTCTGGCAACAGTTAACAAACTATAGAACATACCATATGTATCACTAGATAGCAGAAATATTGTTTCCTAGTTCATACTACTTATAGTCAGCTAGGATGTGAAAATAGTCATTCACTTGAGCAATGATTTTGAGATAATCAGCACTAATATAGATATTGAGGTCCTTAACTCGTGTTGTTTGTGACGTTAGGAGATATTATTTTATGGTCTGCGTCCAATGCTCCCACCTCTTATAAAAGAAGTGAAAGTCGGGTTTTTTTAACAGGTTTGGGAAATAAAGTCAACTGACACCTTAAAAGTCTAAAGCATATAGGAAATAAAGAAGATCAAAGACCGGTTTGTAAACATACATAGAAGGCTATGAATCTGGCCAAAAAGTGTACGATTGTGGCCTTAGCATTAACAACCAAAGATTTAAGTAATACATTAGCAAATAATTAACAGCGTAACCGATATTGCCCCATTGGCCACATCGTCTAAATTGCATGATCAATGCATCTAAGTGATCCAAATTCTGATCGTCATGAAATTATATTCACGTGTTGTTTTTTTGTTGTTGTGTGTGGTATGTGTTTGGCTCGAACCCCCCACCCCTCCCCAAAAGTAAAAAAATAAAACACGTCAGCAATTCAGCACCAAATCAATTGATCAATCCCTCTCCATCCTAACCTCTCTCATTGCTTACCATTTGGGACAATCAATAGAAATGGAAAAAAACTCTTCAATTAAGCACAAGCCACATAAAAAGTATATTGTTTCAAATCATGTACCCTTATTATCATGTACATTTCAATTATTCATCCTTATTTCTTTAACATCCCTTTGATTATTAGATACTCTTTTTTATTCTACACTGATGTTGATCTTAACTAAATTTTAATAGTTAACACTATTCATCATTCATATTCAATTGAATTATTATTTTGATTTTATTTCTGGGATTTATTTAGTAACCATATAAGATATATAATGAAATCAATAACTCTTGATTAAAGAAGTACAAATAATAGTCAAAAGTCCGAAGGTTGAACTGCATTTCTAAATGTATGTTGAGGAGAACTTGAATATTAAAACGAACCATTAAGGTTACCAAAATTGAACACTACTCGGATTTCAAGTGTATTTTTTTTATAACACAGAACAATTTCTTTTTATAAAACATGTTGATTTAAATTTCGACCACCTATTTGTCAAATCCTAACTTCGTCCATGTTAACAACATTAACATCAACTAAAAGTGATAGGGATACTTCTATGTTATTAGTCATATATGAACACTTTCTTCATCATTTTTTTTACCAAAGAATGCAAAGTGTTTGTTATAGGTAGTTGTATGGAGAAGCAAAAACGTACCATTCCCTAAGAACACATTAAAGGTGACCCCTTCCGATCCCTTAGGACATTTGTCCTTGTCTTTTCAATTGCATCAAATTTTCAAATCTAATAAAGACACCCACATATTTTCCGATTTCCCCCTTCATAATCTTTAAAAGCAATCCATCACATGGGTTAAAGATAAAATCTCTGTCATCTACGAGGAAAATTTAGGAAGTTAAGAGAAATTCATGGAACCCATCATTTAGCCAAAAAAAAAAAAAAAATTCTGATTATAATAAATGTAACATTATGTGAACCAACTTGAAAATCCTATTTTGAAGGTATAATACTCCACTTATTTTGAGCTTGCAAGTCGCTTTTTTTGCGATTATTGGTCTGAACTTGATATTTTTTTTTTCTTTTTATATCAGTGCACACTATTTGGCTTGGTACACATGACCAAAAGAAGACACCTTCTACCACTCACAATGACCTCTTTGACGGGTGGGGACCATAAATTGTCAGCCAAAATCTACAATAATAAAAAGTAAAAATCATGAAACTTACCAAATTATTATTTCACCTGTTTATCTCCCTTATATTTAAACCAAATGTCATCCCAAATTAAAACTTTATCATTTTTTTTTTACTATTTATGACATTCATGAATTATTTTTGCCATCTTGTTCTCATAAAAAAAAAATCATGTACCATCAATTTTGACTTTTGACTCCTCCCTCAAAGAAAGGTGGCCATTGCTAAGAGAAGTGAGCTTAACAACATAATACCACACTACATTACTTATTACCATAACCGTCAACCAAGAGTCCAACCAATTTTCAACCATAGTTATTAAATCAACCTCAGTTAAAATATTCCACCCACAGTCACCAAAACAAAAAGTTTCTGGATATTTCACAACAGAGAAGAAGAACAGAGCATCATTCCTTCCCGCCCATTTTTTTTCTCTCCCTTCATCATCAGCTTAAATCTCCCTCACTTCTCTCTCCTCTCTCATCATTTTTCTTCTCTCTCCACAAAACAAACCGAACTCTCTTTCTCTCTCTCTCCTCTCTCAACATTTTGAAGTTTTTTTTTTCTCTCTCCACAAAACAAACCGACTCTCTCTCCTCTCTCATTCACTCTCTATTTGTTTCTCTCTCTACTGGAAAACCTACAATTTCAATTGGTAATTCCATTAAGTTTTGTGCTTCTAATTTGGTTTTCCTTCTTGATTTCTCTATATCACTCTCTAATTTACTGTTTTTTAATTATCTGTTTTTAATTATCTGTTTTTCAATTATCTGTTTTCTTCTTTGGTGATTTCTCTCTGTTTTTTAATTATCTGTTTGATATTTACTGTTTAGTGTGATCTGCTACGATTTTCTATTGTTTGAACGTGTTTGATGAAAATTCTTGAGAAATTTTGTATTTGGATTTATAGTTCCTAGTTCCTAAGTTGCATGTTGAATTGATACTAAGATGACTTGTTTGATGTATAAACATTCTTTTGGTTTCTTGATTTTGTTTTCGTGGAATATTATTTTTTCAACAGAGTTCTACCATAAATTAACTGCTATTAGTAATGGTTCTTAAATTGCTTTGTAATTACAAGTTTATGATGGACTGTAGTAGCTTTATGATGCACTATCATATATGTCTTGAGTCTTTTGACTGACTGAATTTTCTGTTTAGTGTTGATGTTTACTGTTTAATGTTGCGATTTTCTGTTATTTGATGAATATTTTACCTAATTATTCTAGTACTTTTTAGTGAGCTGTTTCCGATTATTTTGAGTTTCTCTGTTTGTAATTGTAGCTATTGAATTTAGTGGTTGCTCTGTTATGGAAAATGTATAGTGATATTTTTAATTATCTGTTTGATGTTTAGGGTTTAGCATCATTGGCTGTGATTTTCTGTTGTTTAAACCTGTTTGATGAAAAATTCTGGAGTGCAAATTTTGTTACTCACCGAAATAGTGCACGAATTCCATCAGTTCCATAGCGGCACAAATTCGATCAGTTGTATGTTGAATTGATATCATCGCTAAATGCTGATTTTTCGTACTAGTTCAATATATTTTACATAACTTCATGGAATTCAAAATCATATTCCATAGAATTGCATCGAATCATTATCAAAATGTGCTTTGTTTTGTAGCTCCTAAAACTGATGTGGCTATGGAGGATTACAACTATTACAACTGTCCGAGGTCGTACATCAACAGAAACCAAATTAAAGATCACAATGAAAGGGTTCACAAAAAATACAAGGTCAAATGTCCCTCTTGTTGGACCGTGTGCCGTTATACATCTGATCTTGATGAACACAAACAGAAGTTTCATCCTCCCGAAGTTGTTGCTCAACCACCAGCTAATTGATACTAAGTGGATTACTGAAACATTTGGGTGAGAAACCTACTTCTAAACTTGTTGATGCAGAATAATATATTAACTGAAACAAAACGGAGCTGGAAATGATGTCGATCGAGACTATAATATGGTTTCTCTTAACTACTTACAGTACTAGCCGACCTGATCGTAGTGTACGGTGTACCTACTGCTGAGAAGATTAAGATGGACCCTGCAGCTGTCCTAGAAAAGGTGAACACCAAACTCTTGAACTTCTGTCTATGAAGATTCACTTAATAGGAGCGCCACAATTAAGCTGACTTGTTTGATGTGTAATTTTACAGATTATAAACAACTGCTTCCATGGCTTGGCAGCAAAAATGGCTGAAGAAGCCTTTCGACTACTGGTAAGTTATTGCAATTACCATTTTTAACAGAACAAGGAATGATTATTGATTAGGACAAGGGCTCTCAGCAGATGATTTGAGACTCGTGAAATATATCCTGTTGAAATTTCCAGATCGTAGAATCAATAATTGCTGTGTTTCGAGTGGACTTTTCTGGGAGAGGAGAGCTTGGCAGGTTGTCCCTGAATGCCTTGCTGTAGTTGAAACTAGCATTATCTTTCTATTTCTGTAGTGCATAGATTTGAGTTGTTTCTATGCCATGACTGGAACCAAATTGCATTTGCAGCAAAAACTGGCACATATGCTGTCTTGTCTGATTAAAATAGCAGAGGAGACTTTCAATGTTGCAGTCTATTTCTACGTGACTAACCAAGGCAATCGCAAGAACGAGCAGGGCAAGGAAGATCATTCTTTCTTTTAGCTTGTCTATATTTCCATATTCTCAGTGCTCAAGTGTAATTATTATATGAACTATATTTGAGACCTTTAACATACCTGACTTGCGACCTTGTTAGACAGATTGGTACTTGATTATTATTGTTTTTGCTAATCGCTTCTTGATTATTTAGTTACTAAAACAAACAATCTAATTCTTAGATTTTGATCTGCAGTTGTAGCTGATCCAGCTGGAAGAGTCTTTGTTACAGAATCAAAGAAACCTGCTGGTGGTCATGTACTTGCCCATGCATCAACATCAAGGTTGATGTTCAGAAAGGGAAAAGGTGAACAGCATATCTGCAAGGTGTTTGATGGCCCCAATCTGCCAGAGGTGGAAGCTATATCCTTTCGCATTCACTTCCCTTAGATTAATTTCTATTCTGAAGTTGTTCCGGCAACTTTCTGTCCCGTGACAGGAAAGTGTTTTTCTTTGACATGAACACGTATTTCAGATAACACCAGGACCAGGCAGAATCGCAGATGCAAAGGACTGATTCAAGCCAATTGAACCAGAAAGATCCACTAGAAGCTCCCTTGTTTTTTCCAACTGCCAGCTTGTTGGCTAAGTTTCTGAAGTTGTAATAACATTAGTAATGGAAACTGAGTGCCATTTTCTGCAATTGAAAATCAAGTGGAACATATCCAATGTCCACTGAATTGTAAGCTGAAACCAGTGATCTGAGGAGATTAGCAGGGTAAAGTGTTACAATAACGTTTGGATAAATCAGATATAGCTCAGTATTGTTGAAACTGATGCATTCATTTTTTGCTGCACATGTATCAAACTCCTTTTTAGTGCAAGTAAATTGAAGTTCACTGGAATGTTGGTGACACATGATAAGCAAAACAAGCATATGCTACATCAGAAGTCTAGCATGCCTTAGGTAATGGTACAATTATTTACTAGTAGGTTATAGCAGAAAGTAATTCCCTAGCTGGTATTTTCAACAAGCCCTTGAATGATAGGCATAGTCATTAGTTGTAAACGAAAAGCAGCATATTTTGAGATAAGTGGCATGCCCATGAGACAATGAAGCCCAGGCATTGGAAGCAGTCATCAATAGTACCAGTCAGCAGCGTTTCCAACCCTTGGTATGCCCGAAAGTGGATTTCTTAGCCTCTGTACCAACCTTGAAATTTGCACCGCAGACCTCGCCTGAACTGTCCACCCTAGGCACTAGTTTTAACTCGTTACGGGGATGTGATTTTCATAGCTCCTCAATCCTCCAGAGCTTGTAAAGAAGCAACCTGAAAATAAAAACAGGATAGAAAAAAGGTTCAACAAATACAACTATTTTCCTCATCCAAGAATACAATTATCATCAAGTACAAAAACACATATAGAGATCACAGTTTACTCGCCACAACAATCAAGTTATGTCTGGGATTGGAGAAGAGGAAATATTGTCTGTTTTGTCTTGTCAAGCATTTGTAAGTATATCATGCTAATTTGATGACCCAACTGTTACTTTGTTAGAATTTGGTCCAGTAGTCTATATTTGCCGCATATTCTTATCATCAAAAGATGAAAGGGGCTTGATGGTAAAGACGACCAGGCTTTTCAGCCTGGATAGCGGATACCAGTGTAGCTAAGCCGACCAAAAATGAGAGGGGCTGGTATCGATTAATGTAATGAAGAAGACATGGACTTTTCATCAAAAAAGTTGTGTGATTTTATAGAAGGGAGTCAATGGACCTGTAAGAATTACTAGAAAATGTGGCCAAAAGGTGCATCATTAACATGACTTGACTTAGTATCACTTATCAGTGTCACCTGAGGAGACGCTACGAGGAATTTCATAATAATCTTACTGACAGAATATATCTATAAATTTGGATTTAGATGCACATATGCATCGGAGAGAAAGAGAAATGCTTACCTGTATTACAGACTGCACAGCAGCATCATCTATGCTGAGGATACCGTCTGATGTAGCAGCAAGAACTTCATCATAACTTTTTGAAAATGTGGCCAAAAGGTGCTCTGGAGCTATTTGCTTCAGCAAAGAGACATATCTATATACATCCGTTTAGACCTTGACTTCTCAATTTCTCATAATTTCCTGTGATAACATTCAACATGAGAATTGGGTAGCAAATTTGTACATACCTAAAATTTGTATATACCTAAAATAGCACTATAAGGTCAATAACAAGAATCTACATAGTTTGAGAAAAGTTTGTTCTCAGCTCTTGAACTTTGAGATTTCTTGTTACCCATATGAGCATGACAGTCATTTTGTACAAATACAACTTCTTTAAAACTGTTGTAAGCTAGAACTGGTGCTTTGGCTGAAAGATGACGTAGGAGAAAGGTCAGCATCCCTCAACTTACATGGAAATGCATAAAACAAAGGGCGCCGGGGGGGGGGGGAGAAAGAAGGAAAACGTTACCTTTAAATATGTTTCCAAATAGAAAATCAGAGAGCTTCCTGATCTTTCCAGATTCATCAACAAGGGACAACAGAAATCGCAGGAAAAGTATCCCTCTCCACTTGATGTAATCGGTCTGCATAACAAAAATGTCAGTGGTATGCTCTTGATTTGATTGCAATATTATACAATCACACCATGTCAAGAAGTAAAACAAACCTGCAGTAACTTGGAGAGTAGGATGAATGTTTGCCTTTGAACAAGTTGACATGACTCACGAAGATACTTACTGATTTTTGCTATGTAGCAGCTGATTCGAACCATGGTCAGCATCAGTAGCATAAAGGTCGATAACTTGATGTCATAAGAATGTATTTACAGGCTTACCAGTCAGCCAAAGCGGTGTAACGAATACAAAAATCATTACGATGATATTGTTATGAAGTGCAACACAGTCATTCTTCTCAAGCTCCTACAGCAGCATGTGCAATGTTTGCCATAAGCGCATGGAATTTGCCATTGCTTTCACACACACTGGTATCATGGCATTGGTTGTGGAATTCATTAAGGATTCATTTTAAGACTTTCATTTAGTAATGCAATCTTAAAAAGCTAATTTAATAATTCATAGAAGCAGTAAACATTTCATCTGCAAAGCATACATTTAAGCCACAGAGGGAGAAAAAAATTAAGAAAATTTCACTTCAACTAACTGGTTTTCCATATCACAACTTCCTAGACAGTTTTCTCCAATCTAGGAAAATTCAAAATCATATTAATGATCTGAATCATGACATTAACAAGTTATTGTTGATGAAAAAACAAACAACAGTTCATGATGAAATAATGCAATGACAGATAAGCAAAAACCTCAATAAATCAAGGGATAGAATTTAAAATTTCTAACTTGATACATGTATCGCTATCAGTAGAGTCCTGAAATATTCTCGATTCTCACGTGAACACTCAATTTCTATGCGTCTATAAACATAATCTGCACTATTGAGCATACCTGTACAAATAATGGAATATATCTTTTTGCAAGCTTCCCATCAGCAAGACAAATCTTCCCCATTGTGAGCCATGCCTGAATATACAAAGAAGGTGCTTTCTGCTTTATAGAACTGGTAGACCCTGGTAACTTATCTGACTTTGGCTCATGAGTGCCTGAAGTAATCATGCTGTGCAAAACCGGAATGATGGCCTTCACGTCTATGGATGGGCAAATGATGACCAAGGATCCTATGGTATAAACAGCTGTACTAGCTTGTGATGGCAATCTTGATTAGACAGTCTCTCTCTTGACCTTTTTACTGCTGCTTCGTGGAGGTGTGAAAAAAGTATTCTCCTTATTTGCATCGTGTTCTTCTGATAGGTACATATCTATAATGTGAGGCGCTTTACAAAAGAGTTGATCAACCAAGTCAGTTATAAGGACATCTGCCTCTTGAGTATTCATAGCTTTCCTCATCACAATGTTCAAGTGATTTGGCATGAACATTAACCTGGCATCATATGCGAGGTAAAAGTTAGAAACATCACATATGGTAGTTAAGCAAGTAAAGTCGACCTGCAAAGTAAACAAGTTAGGAAACAGTGTCTGGCGGTGTTCAAAGTTGATGAATGAATCCACCTCAAATAAATGGAATAATACGTTAAGTATTTTCCTTTTCCATCCCAAAGAAAATTCCTTTTTATGAGACAAATCCCTGCTTTCACAATACTCATTTAAGACATCTGAAGTATATTTCTCTCCAGTAACTCCCGTCTTTCAACTCTGAAGTCCCTTTGTTCTATTCCGTGTTGTTTGGCCTTGGTTAACAAATAATGTGATTATGATCTTGAGAACTTTTGCAAGAAACCTAACACCAACAGCCAAAATTCAAGCAGTCTAGAGACTAGACCACCACAAGATTTAAGACAATAAGACGAGCCATAGCTACACCCTTTGTGAATGTAAACATAGTTTCTAATTTTAGCACTGAAACTCCAGAATGATATCAATAGAAATGATATACGAGGCAAGCAATCTTAGTATCCTCTATCCAGGTGTCGCGTACAACAACAGAGCGTTCAGGGATTAGTTAAGTTGTACAGATATCAGTTCAGTGAGAACTAATAGTTGAGACATTGACAGCTTGCCTTAGACAAGAACTGAGCTTTACCCCTTTGACTACTCACAGGCTCACATCATAATACAGAAATATACCCCCCTTTTGGCAAGAACGTTTCTCTTGACCTTTCTTTTCTTTTTCCTTTTCTTTTTCTCCTGTTTTTGGGTTTGGCGGGGTTGGGGGAGGAGCAGGGTTTGGAGGTTTAAGAAACAATGAAGTACCAATATTGAAGGAGGTGAAAGAAATGTGTAGCAATATATACCTCAGTCGAATGCATATTGAATCCCTCGATGCGTTTCAGTAGATCGTGAGCCAATTCTGCTGCAGGTTCAGGGGGCAGCTCTACAGAAACATTAGAGATTGTTTGCAACAGCAGAACAAGATCACCAGCCCCAGCAACAGAATTTGATTCTATGCCTTCAACCACATCATGGATAGTATCCGCCGCAAATGAGGACTTATACCTATTTCTGTGTGCATCCTTGTCCAGGAGCTTCCAATGATGAAGAAGGAATTCCCAATCAACTAACTTTGGCTGAACTAATGAAACTTCTGATAGAAGCAGCCAAGCACCAGGAGGGGCTGTCCAGTTATCTATTGGCAAGGAATGGGATACCCAAAGAAATTCTGATGTTCTTATGATACTTTGAAGGGCAGTTGCAATCTTGGACTTCAGTCGTTTCTTCTTTCCGAGACTTCTGCATATCTTTTTTATCCAAGGTGTTACCTCCCTATCACAGATCTCTCTCAACAGATCCAGAACTCCTTCTGGATATATAGTTGTAAGCTCTTCCTCAAAATTTATTTGCTTGATTTTGAACTATGAACTGTAGAGACGTCCCTGAATATTGCAGACCTAGCTTTAGAAACTAAGACCAGTTCCATAAACAAATTCTCACATTCTTATTGTTTGCTGGTCTCACTGTCAGTTATCATACTTGGAAAAAAATGAAGCCACAACCCAGTGATGACACTTCTATCAGCAAATGTTCTGAGTGCCTACAAAGCCAGTGTACTACAGAATCAGAACAGTTATGCACTAAAGAAAATCGAACTCACAAAGCCAATCTTTAGAAGGACAAGAAAAGGAAAATGAACTGGACTGAAGTTTCTCCAGATGAACACCCAGTTGCATCACTTGCATGCACCCTAGATTTTGGATAACGAATGCTGTTATTCTGTGCTTATTAGTTGTTGAGATTGATGTTCTGTGAAAGGTGAGCATTTAAGGCCTTGTTTGGTTCAATGTAAGATAACGTGGGAAGTGTTAGTTCCATGGAAGTTGATCAAATTCCATTATTTGGTTGGTCAACTTTCTTGGAATTACAAATTCCCTATGTAACTTACTTCCCATGAAACATGGGAAGTTGCTTACCTAGGGGGTTAGGTAAGTAGAACTTCCCATGCTTTTCTCATGAAAATTACACATTTGCCCATAAAAAGGTAACTTTTTTTATAAAATATTAAGGTTAATAGTGTCATTTTGCATTGCTTCCAAGGAAGTCACTTTTATCAACCAAGCAATATCACTTCCATGGATCTTCAATTTACATATGTAACTTACATTTCCTTGGATTTACATCTTCCAAAGAAAGTTTTGTCTAGTAAACCAAACGAGGCCTAAGCTAACCTATCTTTTTCTCAAGGGCCCATAGATTGTAGCGTCAATTTTGTCATAAGTTGTAAGGATGCGACAGCTTTCAATAATTGTCACAACATCGCGGCAATGTGTAACTCGAAAACTTCCCATAGGCCAGATCAAGGCTGGGCACTGCTATAACAATCATGTTATGTGAACCAGAAATGTAAATACTGGAGCAGGATCTCACTAGTGTACTTTATCAACTGCTCTCGCCTCTCCTATTCTACCCAGAGGTCAGATCACCAGGGTAGCATTCTATCACCATTTTCTGCGATAATAAAATATTGCACGAACAAAAGATTGGATATTTCTGCAACAATAAAAGATTGGAATCTGTTTTAGATCTATTGTCCAACCTATATGTTGTCAATTCTTCCAAAACTGGAATTACAAGGTCCAAACTTTTATGGTTTTGAGAAACATGTATGACATATGCATCAGCTAAAGCAAATAAACATTAAAGATCCTAAGTAAAGGTACCTATAGTATAAAAGATGAACCAAACAGTAGCCTTACCTCAGAAAGAGCTGAAATAGCCGCTTTCCTTATACTGACAAGTGGATCCGAACAAGCCAACCCTAACGTCTTAAAAACATCAGGATCCAACGAACCACCAACAAAAACTATCAATATAGTAATCAACAAGAGAGAACTTCTGTTAATTCCACAAAAATACCCAAAAAGCCACTACTCTTTGAGTGTGTACGGGATAAAACCCTAGTGTATGCAATAGCATGTAAACCCCACACACACCAGTCAACCAACCACCAACAACAGCCATCAACAAGAGAGCAGCCTTCCTAACCTCTGCTTTCTCATTTGCGCACCTCTTCCGTTGAAGCTTGTTAGCCCCACCATCTTGCCCTTTATTGAACCCTAATGCCTCGAAACCCGCCTTAAATACAACCACAAAAATCACAGAACTTTTGTTAATTCCCAGAATTACCAATATTACCACATAACATATATCCAACCCTAAAACTGGAATTTCAGCCACAATTTGTACCAAAGATTTCGAACTATCACGGGGCATTTGTTTAGTGGGAATAGGAGGTGGGGATAGGGATTAGAAAATTAGGATTGTAAAATCCCATGTTTGGTGTAAGGGATGGGGAATAGAGTAGGGGAAGGGATGGGGATAAAAAAGGCATCTTATCCCACGTTTTTAATCCCATAGAAGGGGCTGGTAATTGGAGGTGGGATAAGGATTTTAATAGTCAAATTACTATCATGCTCATTATAAATGATTGCAGATTTTGCCTCCTCTTTTATTTAATGGCATTTTGGTAAACTAACTTTACAATCCCCAATCTATTCCCTTATCTAATACCCACGTAACAAACATGGTAATAAGATTAACTATACAAATTCCCTATCCCCTCAACACAAATCCCATCCCCATCCCCATAGTCTCACAATCCCATTCCCACTTCCCAAACACCCTCTCAGGAAACCTACTCAAATGAACCAAACCCAATACAAGTATACAACCCTCAACTTATCAATCTTAAAATCAAATTTAAGCTCTTTTCTCTTACCATCATCATCATTATCATTCAAGATCCTACCTTTCTTCCCTCGGGCCCCACGGCCCGGCTTTTGGCACTTGACAGAGCCGCGCATGTAGTGGAGAAGAGAGAGAAAGGACTTGGACATTAGGAGAGAGAAAAAGGGAAAGATAAAAATTGGCAGCTAAGAGAGAGAGAGAGAGAGAGAGAGTGAAGAAGATGAAGTAGAAGAAGAAGAAGAAGAAGATGTAATTTTATGAATTCCCCTTGAGGGATATCTGTATATTATTTGCATTATATACTGAGAGGTTACAGAGACATAGTAGGATTACAAGATAACGGGCCTAGTATACAAACCTAAGCCTAATAGGAAACTATCTAGTATTTACAATATTTTCCTAATTACGTTATGTATCACACCCCCGCAGTCGGAGCGGGAGGACGACGAACGCTCAGGCTGGAGCGAAAGTCATTAAACAGTGTAGACGGGAGTCCCTTAGTGAAAATGTCAGCGTACTGAGAGCTAGAGGGCACATGAAGGACTCGTACATGACCAATCACAACTTTTTCACGAACAAAATGAATATCAATCTCAATGTGCTTTGTGCGCTGGTGCTGTACTGGGTTAGTGGAGAGATATACGGCACTAACGTTGTCACAGTAGACCAAGGTGGCATGGGCTAGTGGACGCTGAAGCTCAAGAAGAAGGTTGCGAAGCCAACAGGTCTCTGCAACGGCATTAGCAGCACCACGATACTCTGCTTCGGCACTAGAGCATGAAACAGTACCTTGGCCCTTAGAGGACCAAGAGATGAGATTATCACCCAAGAAGACGCAGTAGCCAGAGGTAGAGCGACGCGAGTCCGGGCAGCCGGCCCAGTCGGCGTCGGAGTATGCAATAAGGCCCGTAGTGGCAGATGGGTAAAGCTGCAAACCGAACTCCGGAGTGCCTTGTATGTACCGTAGAATACGCTTGAGAACCTGAAAATGGGGCTCCCGAAAATCATGCATATATAGGCACACCTGTTGTACCCCATAAGAGATGTCGGGTAGGGTGAAGGTGAGGTATTGGAGGGCCCTGGCCAAGCTGCGGAATAAAGTAGGGTCGACAACTGGTGGACCATCCGGACCAAGTTTGGACTTTGTGTCTACTGGAGTGATGCAAGGCTTACATTCGGAAATATGAGCACGATCAATAATTTCAAGAGCATACTTCTTCTGAGAAAGGAACAACCCCGAGTTATTTCGAGTTGCCGTGATGCCAAGGAAATAATGAAGTGGGCCAATGTCAGTCATGGCAATTCAGTGCTGAGAGAAGCAATGATCTGTTGGAGAAGGGCATCCTAGGAAGCTGTAAGAACAATGTCATCAACATATAAGAGAAGAAAAGCCACATTGTCACCCTGTCTGAAGACATAAAGAGACGTATCAGATTTGCTGTTGCTAAATCCAATACGACCCATATATTCCGCAAATCGCTGGTACCATGCCTGAGGAGCCTGCTTCAGGCAGTAGAGAGACTTGCGTAACCTACAAACATAGTCAAGATGGACAGAATCATGAAAGCCAGGGGGCTGATGCATAAAAACTGTCTCATGGAGATTCCCATGAAGAAAGACATTCTTGACATCGAGCTGATGAATGGGCCAGGCTCGCGACAAGGCCAAACTGAGGACAATTCGAATGGTAGCAGGCTTGACCATAAGACTAAAGGTCTCATCACAATCGATACGAGGGCGCTGAGATTTCCCATTGGCGACCACGCGAGCCTTGTGGCGCTCCAATGTCCCATCGGAGTTGAACTTGTGCTTATAAAGCCATATAGAACGAATCACATTGACCCCTGGGGGTCGGGGTACCAAGTCCCAAGTACTGTTTTTAATAAGAGCATCATATTCAGACTGCATTGCAGCCCGGCAATTTTGGTTTTTTAATGCCTGGACATGTGAACGGGGAAGGGGGGAAGGTTTGGAGGAGAGAGAAGTGTGAAGGTTGAATATTTTCTTAGGTTTGAAAATACTCGCTTGACCACGGGTGGTCATAACGTGTTTGGTGGGTGGGGGAGGAGGTAAGGGGGGCGATAGAGGGGGAGGGGTGGATGGGGCCGACGCGGGGGTGTTTGGGTTGGTGGTCGCCACCCTCGTAGTTGTACCGAGAGGAGGGAAGCCGGAAGGAGAGGCAGGTGGAGGGGAGGGAGGGAGTACGTTTGGTTGGGTTGGGCTGGGTTGCGTTGGGTTGGGTTGAGTTGGGTTGGGTTGGGTTGGGTTGGGTTGGGTTGGGGCCGATGGGTCGTCGAGGAGGAGGTGAAAGAGAGGGGAGTCATTTTCGTCATCGAGGAAGTCATAGGAGGCGGGGGACGGTGTAGAGACACTGGAGAAAGGAAAGGAGGTCTCATCGAACACAACGTGACGAGAGATGATAATTTTGCGTGAGGCAAGATCAAGACAACGGTACCCGCGATGTTGGGCCGGGTAGCCAAGGAAGACGCAAGGAATGGAACGGGGAGCAAGTTTGTGAGGAGTAGAGAAAAAGAGATTGGGGTAGCAAAGGGAGCCAAAGACTCGGAGGTGGGAGTAAGATGGAGTCTTTTGAAATAGGCGACTAAAAGGTATTTCATTTGAGATGGCTGTGGAAGGTAGAATATTAAGAAGATGGACGACCATATGGAGGGCTTCGACCCAATAGGTGGAAGGAAGGTTGGTTTGGAAGAGAAGAGTGCGCACAACATTGCTAATGGTACGTATCATGCGTTCGGATTTCCCATTTTGTTGAGAAGTACGAGGACATGGGAAGCGGACAACCATTCCATGAGAATCAAAGAGTTGAAGTAGAGGTCCATTGTCAAATTCTCCCCCGTGGTCACATTGGAAAGCTTTTATTTCACAGTTAAATTGAGTATGAACATAGGCGCGAAAATGAAGGAATTTAGAGAATGCCTCACTTTTGCGACGTAATGGGTAAACCCATAAAAACTGAAAATAATGGTCCGAAAATATAACATAATAGCGTATGCCACTAACACTGGGAATGGGGGATGTCCAAACATCAGAATGGACAATGTCAAAAGGAGAGTGAACAATAGAGGAAGATGAATAAAAAAAAAGTCTAACATGTTTTCCTAATTGACAAGCATGACATAAAGACGAGGCAATAGTGTCCCCATTACATTCAATTAAACCGTTTTTAGATAAAGATTTAATGATAGACTCGCCGGGGTGACCCAAACGTTGATGCCAAGTTGAACTACTGCAGGTGAGGAAAGCCTTTGGAGATGTGGTGGTGGAAGAATTGGCGGTGACTGGATAGAGATCTCCGGTGCTATCACATCGGAGGAGATGGTGCTTGGTCATGAAGTCCTTCACAGAAAAACCATAAGGGTCAAATTCAACGAAAGCGAAAGTATCCCTAACAAATTTACGAACAGAGACAAGGTTTTTAATGATTTCAGGAGTGACACAGGCATTTTGGAGGTGGAGGGGACGGGTGGAGGAAGGAATATAAGAATTGCCCATACATGTCACAGGTATTACAGAACCATCACCGACAGTTGCAGAATTAATGCTCGAATTAAAAACAGTATTAAGCATACCTGGCTGGGACGTCAAGTGTGCAGTAGCACCCGTATCCATATACCAACCCACACTGCCGGGGTTGTGAAGGGCCATGGACTGAAAGACCTGTGGCAGAGAGGTCGGAGGCTCCGCGAGGGCGGAGGAGCTGCTGCTGGCAGCTGTAGAGAACCAGCTCCAAGGTGGCGGTACGGCAGTAGGAGGCACCATGGTGGCGGGGCCGGAGTGCTGTACCTGCAGAAAGTGGGCCTCGGGCTGCTGAGCAGGCCCGAGTCCTAGTAAACCTGTGCCACCCGCGGGGGTAGCGGAGCCAGCTGGCTGGGCGTGAGGTGCGAAGAGGGTAGGCGGCGCGTGCAGCCACCCTCCCGGCGGGTGAGGAAATGGGACCCAGTAGCCCCCTAGCAACGTCGGAGCTGCCGATTGAGGAGCGGCGGAGGTGTCCTGCTTGTTTTTACCGCGATACCCTTTGCCACGACCAATGTTCTTGCCGGAGTTGGAGTTGTTTGGCTGGGCCGTGGGGGCGGGATTGGGCGCGGGTTGGGCGGGATAGGTGACGCATGGGTTGGGTTGGGTTGGGTTGTGTTGGGCTGGGTTGGGTTGGGGGTGTATGGTGGATAGTTGGGGAAGGGGATTTGGTGGTGGTGTGAGGCTGGGGCCGTGTTGTAGGCCACGGTGGGGTATGAGGGTGGTGGTGGTGGCGGGTAGGAAGGATAGGACGGATAGGGGTGAGAGTGAGAGTAGAGGATGGTGGGGGCGGAAGGATGGTCAGAATGGTGGGGAGTATTGACGGGTATCGTAGGTTGTTTGTCGAGTCTCTGTTCCTCAAGGAGGAGCAAGGAACGACATTGAAGGAAGGTGGGGAAAGGTTTATGATGTTGAATGGTGTTGTGCATGTATTGAAACTTATCGGAGAGACCATTAATGGTGTGAATAACAACTTGTCTCTCAGACACCCGACTATCAACATTCTCTACAAGTCAGCTAAGGTCTTAATACGAGCACAATAATCATGTACAGACATGTCCCCCATCTTAATATTCATTAATTCGTTTTCCAATTGGAGCGGCTGTGGCGAGAGCCGTCAGCGGCGCTCGCTGGGTCTGCTGAGGCCCGTCTTTTTTCAAGCTCGATCTCCAAAATTTGGCCATTCTTCACCCGTCCAACCCTACTCCTTTCTCTATAAATACGACCCTCTTCCTTCAGTTCAAATCACACAGTTTACAGTTGACAACCTCTATTTTCAGGAGTATTAACACTGAGCTTCTCCCTCTTTCTTCCAAATTCATTCTTTGCTTGAGATCTTGTCTTTACTATTCATTTGCTAAATAGCCTACAGTTCAGGTATTAACTCTTGAGGACTCAAATTAAATTAATTGCTTAACTGTTTATTTTCTAAGTAGTCAAAATGTAGATATCATGCTAATCATGTCTTTATTGCTTCCTAAATATTGTCTTTCAATTATGAAAATAAGCATGTCTAACTGTTGTGATGCTCAACGTGCCAGTCGAATGCATGTCTAAATAAGGGCCAATAATAAATGTCGTGATGCTTGTGATGGACCAATTAATAGTCTAATCTAGGTTGTTAATCCAGTTTGTGTGGGAATCATGTCTTTAAATTATTAAGCAAACTTGAGTTAATAGAGGTCGTCATAAAACGGGCGAGTTGGGTGTCTAACCCCTTCCCACCTCGTACCTTCGCCTCTGAATGCTTTATTCTTGAGTACTCATATGTTATATATGAGTGGGAGTCTTTCTGAAAACATGATTAGTTCACTTATTGCGCTATTGGGTTGTCCCTTCAGATTGTTCATTCTGTTTGTCCCTTTGATAAAATGCCGATAGCAGATTTGTGACCTCTTTCGTGGTTTTTGTTCAATTCAAGTATTTTCAAATGCTTTTCTAAGTCGACGGTTCCTTGAACTTATCTAAAGCCCCCATCTTACAAATTTTCTATAAGGACACACTCTCTGGCGTAGAAATCCCCGGGTCCTTACAGTGGCGACTTCACTGAGGATTTATTTAAGAGGGTTAGACTCGAAAGCCAAGTTTGCTTAATTGTTTAATATCATGTTCCATATATTGCATCATGTGCTTCATTTGCATGTGTCTTGGCACAACCTTTTGACCCTTATCGACCCTCGAGGAAGTTTGGGCTGTAACTCGTAGACAACCCGTATATCTAAAGGAATATCAGTTGTCCTATCGTGCAAACCGGCGCTTCCTCACCCACGACTCATCGACTCTTGTTGATGAAAAGAATTACAATTGATGTGTCGACCATCCGCCAGACGGAAATTGTAATTTGTCGTGGTAACCTCACAGGAGCCAAAAGCCTCTAAACCCACATTCATGCATTCGCTTGTTTGTTGTGCATGTGTCATTGTAATGCCCGTCTGATCACATGTTTGCCTATAACTGCATCGTTGTAATGCTTGCCTGAATGCATGAATGTCGTGACTATGTGCCAACATGTACTTATGTGCTAGGAGTCTTTGATTTTATTTTTAGATAGTTCCTAATTCTCAAAAATAGTGCGAGAATTCAATTCAATGAGCACTCGTTTCCTCGATGATATATTTTTCATATTCCGTCGAAGTTATGAACAAGTTTCTAGGGCCTTTTAGCAAAAAAAAAGAGTCAGTTTCTCCAATTTTCCCTCTCCTATTTTTATTTTTCTTTTTTCTTTCTTTTGATGTAATTCATATTCGGCAAAAAAAAAAAAGAGAAAAGCAAAAAAAAAAAAGGCGTGAAAAAGGGCGCTGAAAAAAATAATTCAAAAAAAATAAAATAAATAAATAAATAAAAGACCGAAATTCTTTTTTTTTTTTTTTTTTTTTTTTTTGTTTTATCCCATTTTCCATTTTCTTTGAGTCTAAAAATATAACAAAAAAAGAGGATGACCCGTCTTTTTCAATTTTTCTTTTTTTCGTTCGTCGACTTTATTTTCCTTTGATATTAGGGGAAATATTTGGGCATTTAGGCTTAAGGATTATTTTTTTTAAGACAATGTGTTTTTCTATGTGTGGGTCATCCTTTTTCTTAGGTGAGAGTCTCATGGTCTTTCTTTGTACTAAGTGCTTCGTGCTTCCTATTCAGGATAAGGGGTCCAAATAAGAAAGAGACATTGAAAGAGGTCCAACTTGACTTTCAATAAGACATCAAGTACAATTCAATTCACTTCAACTATACCATGATCAGAACTGTTCAAGAAAACCTTGTCGAGATGACAGACTAAGTTGACAGGTTGGAAGCTGACATCACCAACATCAAGTCTAGGCAATTATGGGACACACTAATGTTTGTCCCCTCATCTGAAAATCAAAGATCCATATCTCAAGGAAAGCCTAATCCGATTCTCCAAGAACCAGAAAAGAAACGCATGATTGGCGAATCCTCCTCAAACATTTCGCCAAAAGAGGGTCTCACGCCCCCAATCAAACCAAGGAGGGAATTTTCCCCATTAGGAATAACTCTCAGTACCGCTTTGGAAAGGTTCGTAGACAAGGAGATACTACGACCTGTAGGTCCCACTCCGGACCCTGAATTTAAAAGTCGCAGCTGGAATGCCAACCAATGCTGCAAGTATCACCAAGGCAAAGGGCATGACACAAATAATTGTTGGGCCCTTGAACATGTCATCCAAGACAAAATAGACAATGACACTCTACCATTGGCTAAAAGTGAAGGAACTGAAAGTACTGATGGCTTTTTGGGTGCCATTAATCATATCACTACTGAAGATCCTAAAGATTACTCTCACCTCATTTACGAGGAAGTAGTTGCTTTGATCTCAAAAAAGTCTTACGAAGAGGAGTCGGATTTGGAAAAAGGTGACATAGAAGACAACAAAGATGAGGTATAGAAAAGTCTGGGTTGCATAATCAGGTGAATTCAGGAAATAAAGGAAAATGTCGATATTCTAGAAGAACACACCTCTAAGGGCAGGAGCACGACCATATTAGCTAGAGAAGAAACATCGTGGCGCCAAGACCTCCTCTACCACAAGATTTCCAAGTATGGATACGTCCGCCCAAGGACTCCCACATCAAGACTTATCCTAAGGGACGGAAATCCATTCCTAAGCCGCACCTACTGCGCGAGCGAAGGGCATCACATCAACCAGTGCAGGCGCTTTAAGGGAGTAGTCCTCCGCTTCATCGACCAAGGAACGATGTGGCCGCCATATACTTAGACCATCAGTTGGTGTCGTCATAGCCAAGAATGATACACACCTCTCTTTGCACCAATGGAAGCTGTCATGAACGCATTAGTGTGGAGAGGCGACATTTAGCCTTGTGTCCCTCTTGAAGAGGTTAAAGCTACACAAGAAGAGGATCGCCCTTACTGCAAATATCACCGGATCTTCGGACACCATACAGATGACTGCCTTTGCCTAAAGGATTACATCCAAGAGGTCATTGACAGGGGAGAAGCTCCACCACCGTTGAGAGATGGCGACATTATATTGGAGATAGGGCCTGGAATTAGTTTGGCTATGGAAAAGATCTAGAGGGGTGGAGTCTGAGTCCCCAGTTTTGTTGAGTTAGGAACTTAGCTAAATCTTTAGGTTGAGTCATGAACAGGGGGTGTTCCCTTTTTACTGCTTTCTAAGTTTAGTTACTTTTTTCTGATGGGAGTTAGAGACTCTTTTCTCTAGAGTCTTGTGTGCTTATTTCTTGCAAATGAATAAAAATTCCTCTTGCTCATTTCTTTCTTTCTTTAGCTATTAATAAACCCGATGAACTCAAAGTTGCACAAATCATCAATTAATCAATTTAAGCAATGTAAGTAAACTTCGCAAAGTGAGAATGCAGATTATTCTTTTTTTTAAACAGGGAATTGAGCAAATGAACTCTCTCCAGGATGCTACTCCATATGCAAAGAAGAAATGAGCCCGCTTTCTACAACAACCTCTACACGTGTCTAATCCTAGCTCCAATTCAAGAAGATCCTTGGTACCAAGATGTTTTCAACTACATCACCAAGGGCACATACCCTCAAGACGCACCAATAAGTGCTCAACGGGCCATCCGTCTCTTAGCGTCACAATACATAGAATACAAGGAGGTCCTGTTCAAAAAGTCCCACAATGGAGTCAACCTCAGATGTGTAAACGCCGAAGAAGTCGCAGAAATCATAAATGAGGTAGACAATGGTGTGTGCGGATCACATATGAATGGTCGAATGCTCTCTAGAAAAATCCTACAACTAGGATATTACTGGACCGCCATGGAAAGAGATTGTTACGACTATGTCAAGAAATGCAAGAAATGCCAGATATATGCCAACCTACAGCATATGCCACCTTTAATGCTCCATAACTTCATGTCCCTTTGGCCATTTTCCGCATGGGGAATCGACATCATTGGTAAGATCGCCCCCAAGGGCTCTGGAGGATATGAATACATCCTAGTAGCTATAGACTATTTTACCAAGTGGGTTGAAGCACAAGCCTATGCCATCCTCACATCCAAACAAGTGTCCAAATTCATAACGAACAACATCATCTGTCGGTATGGTGTTCCACAAGAAATCATTAGCGACCATGGATCCCACTTCAAAGCCAAAACAACCACCCTACTAAAAAATCCAACACCACAAATCATCCCCTTACCGACCCCAAACCAATGACACAGTAGAAGCTGCCAACAAAAACCTGAAAACCATCAACGAGAAAATGGTAGATAACTACAAAGATTGGCCCGTAAAACTTCTATTTGCACTTTGGGGGTATAGAACATCCATAAGGTCATCCACATGAGCTACACCTTATTCTCTAGTCTACGGGATGGAGGCCGTAATACCCATTGAAGACCAACTACGCTCCATGCATATAGCCTTAGAGGGCGAACTTTCACAAACACAATGGATATAAGCCCGTTATGATGAACTCATGTTCATGGATGAAAGGTGCCTACAAGCTCTAGACCACTCACACATGTACCAACAATGCATGGCAAGAGCATTCAACGAAAAGGTTGGACCTCAAGATCCCTAAATTCTTCACTACACTGCATATCCATCAAATAAAACCTAATCGACATAATTTTGATATCAACAACAACAAATCAATACAAAATTACATCAATTTTACCTCAATTGCAAATATTAAACGCCAAAATGAGCACGAGTTCTCCAAACCAAGATCGTCGTTGTTCTTTTGGGAACTGGGAAGTGAATGAGGGATTAGAGAGAGAGAAGCTGGTTAGATGAATAAAGGAGAGATAAAGGAAGATTATTGCTCGCTCGAGGTTGGCAAATAATCGATTGGCGAAGCTGATTTCCATAGCCATGTATAATAGTGAGATCGCATGAGAGAAAAGGAGGGGATGAGAGATGACATAGTCAGGGATACATTTTAAATAAATCAACAGGCTCAAGGAGAGAGATGTAGGCTGAATATTAAGTGACATGCGAATTTTCGTCCATTGGATCTGATGGATTAACGGCCCTGATTACTTCTCACTTCTCACTATAGAATATCATCTCATATGAACTCTACTCTTTATATCTCTGTGTGTGTGTGTGTGTGTGTGTGTGTGTGTGGTGACGGGTTCATTAGATTAGTGCTTATATTCTATTTGTGATGTTACAGGCCAAACATACATATAAACAACATACAGACAAATTCCACTCATTAGAAAAGGTACATTGTAAATTCTATGGGTAACTTTAAATGATTTCATATGATTCGTAGATTTCGTGTTTTGGTTTAGATGACAACTATACTGATTATGTTTTACAAATTGTAGGAGTGAACGACCACAAGACGCATGCCTTGACTGAAAATACGATTCGGTAATTGGTATATTTTGTAATGTAATGTCCTATTTGGTATTATTATTTGATAATATATTTTATTTAAAAATCCCAACTAATTACCATAGAGCAATGCCACATACGCAATTAATAAAACTTAAAAATGAATATTTTTGAATTTGAATATTCTTAGAAGTCTAAGATGATAATAACGAGGGATTGGTATAAACATTTAGGAGTTTCAATATCCCTAGTATTTAGGATTTTGAGAAGTTAGATTATATAATAGGTCTTGGCAATTTACTGATTGTACAATATAATTCTATTTTTTTGGGTGATTAAAGTAATTTCTTCCATCCATTTATGCTCTTTTTGTAAACATTCTATAACACTAATATGAATTGTGTTGATTTACGATGAGGAAAATCTATTTGGTTTATTGCTCCTTAGGTTACTCGGAGATGTGTTCTTTATGTGACCACTATTACACTTTTTAGAATCATGGGTTTCTCAGCAATTTATTCGTCACTATTTTACTCCTTGGAAGCTTTAAATTCTATTGGACCATATAGTTTAGTCTACATATACCATTCGTTAATGATTATGATTAGATAGTATGTATTTTCACTTTACAGTGTTGATATGCATGACCCAATTTTTTTCTTCGATCATTTGATACTTATGAGCCATATATTGTTAATTGATACTTATGCAGGTATAGAGATGAGGAAAACCAATGATATTTCTTACCCTTTAAAAAGCCACATATCACTAACATTTTCAACCAATGAATAGTACTATTCATTGATGAATAGTGGCTTCTCCTAAATAAAAAAAAGCCCAACACAAAAAATAAAACTATCGTGGCTTATCTCACATCTCACAACCAAAAAAAAGTTACACTAATACTCACACACATAATCCCTCCTTCTCTTTTCCAATTTAAAAAACACATCTTGATCTCTTAGGTATTTCACGTAATCTAATCAACATAATTCTTTATTTTCCTTGTCTGCCACATGACCTGCAAAATCTACCCAACTTATCTTTTTACACTTTTTTTAATTATTTAATTTCCCCTTTCCCTCCTCAAGCCCACCTCCTCCAAACTACTCCCTTATAGACTACAAGCTCCATTGTTTCTTCTTATTTTTTTCGGTCTATGCGTACGATTCAACAACCATACACCAATTCCTCTCTCACAAGTACACCGATGACATGAAAATTCTCAAAAGAGTACATCGATGCCATGCCTCCATCATGGGTCCTCTACTGTTTATTGGTCACGGCTCCATCTCTACAATATATCCTCACTCAAACCCACCTCCACACATCTCTTGCTGGCTTAATTTTCGTATGGTAAGTCTCACCCTTGCCCTCTCTCTATACTTTTCCTTCATTCAATTGTTCTTTACAATTATTTTCCTGAATTTGCTCATACAAAATTGAGATTTGGTTAGTTTCATATTTCAATTACATATATTCAGATTTAAATTACCTTGTTTTATGCTTGACTTATATGCAAACTTCTACTATATATCTGAGTATGTTTTGATTAATTTGCAAAGTTCATAGAAACCCTTGTTGAGTTACAAATATTTTCTTCATTGCTTTAATTATGTTGAAAAATGCTTCAATGTTACCTCCAAAATTGCAAATCGGCTTTAATTATGTAGATGAGTGTTTTCATATATTGTGTACTTTTATATACTTCCACATACTATATATTGATGATCCTGAAAGAAGAGTGAGATTGTTATTTGCAAATAGGGATGAATTGTAACATGTCAGGCAATCAATCCTGAATCACTACTGTAGACACCAAAAATTGTGTCTATAATAAGTCCCCGTAAAAACCCGATGATGAAAGGATTGGATTTTGCTCGAACTTGGGTTGCGAGAATAATTGCTCTGATGATTAGCCCAGTTCATTTGAATTAACCAGTGGAAGCCTTTTGTGCAGGTGATCCAAACCAGTTGGACTCAATTCAATTGGAGTCCAAAACTGAGAGATAGGCCTCTTAGAACCTAAGGGCCCGAAAGGGAACCCAAACTCATGAGTCAACCCTTGGTCAAACACGGAAACTCAGTCAATCCCGCGTGAAAAACATGTCAGGCGCCTATACAGGCAGGCCGCTCCAGGTCCAAGCGGTGGCCGCTAGGACAAGCGGCTATGCCGCTAGGCCAAGCGGCTTGACCGCTTGTCCTGCCGGTTGGGCCGCTTGGCCTAGCTGTATGGCCGCCTGGACCTTTTCTCGCGAACGGCAAATTCGAGGCCCATTCGATTTCTGCGCCAAACCCTAGCAGCTCCCCCTCTTCTATATAAACAAACCTTAGGGTTCAGTTGAAGGGGTTGGGAATTTGAGAGGTAGGTTGACAGTTTCTCTCTCAGGTTGGTCTTTAGGTTGAGAATTCTCTCTATCTTTCATACAAAACCAGAAATTCTGATTCTACTCCTTCTTTAGGGTTAGCCCTACCACCACAAAATAGACCTTCACACTTCATCAAGAGCATGAATTCAAGCAATATAACCCAATAAAAGCATGTAATTTGATAAGTTGTTAAAAGTGGTCACAATAATAATTTTTGTTCAACCCATTAGTTAAAACTAGGAATTTGGACAAATTGAACCTTGTTTGGAACCGTAGCATTAATAATTATATTGAATCGATCAGTAGAGGCCGTTGTTGTCAACGGGCGAGTTGGGTGCCTAACACCTTCCTAGCTCGTACCTACGCCCCCGAACTCATTTATGAAGTCAATTTCCCCAATAGGGATTGAGGTGCACAGAAGTTGAGTTGATGTCTTTCTAGACGATCGACTTGACCTCCACGGTTTCCAAATTGCTTTAAAATTTGGTGGCGACTTTCGAAAATCTTAATCATGTCCATGGTACATAATTCTCTACGTGCATTCACACTCAAAGATTCACGAAATTCGAACACCAACGCGCTCTCCCAGGCTGTCCAAAAACTCGAGCCCCGAAAAAGGGTTTAGGGAAGACACGCGGAAAGAGGGGAGAAAAATACGGCAACCTACTGTGGCGACTTCACTAGGGACATGATTAAGAGGGTGTAACTTGAAAATCGATTCATTATAATTATCTTTGCTTGGTTCACTGTCTTGAGTGTTCTTATTATTATTTTGTGACTTTCATTCATCTATTAATTTGCATTCATGTGCATGCGTTTGCGCGACTTCCGAGCTTGTTTTTACAAGTTCAAACTAGTTTTTAGCCAATGGAGTGTGGTGAAGTGCCTTGGTGAGAATCCATTCGATTCTTCTTTGCCAAGAAACATGGATCCCCCCACTTCATGTACCTTCCTACGCATTCTTCCATTCGACGAGTAGGATAACTAGAATGTCTCACATTGTCGCGCATCCCGCGGATTGTAGTACATTCTTGATCATGAGTACCTTTTGACCAAAACCCTTAAGCCTACCCCATTGCATGAACTAGAACCAATGTTTTAGGTTGAAACTCAGTCCCATGTCCATGCTGGATTTTCATAATCATGTCATATTGCGTTATTGTGCTGTTTGCCCATATGTGAACGCAATCTTTGCGTAGTCCTTTTGGTCGTCATAGAATATTAGGTTAGACCCCAATTAGGATCTTTTCCTTTTTTGAGTCTAGATTTTGTCTTAAGATTGAGTCAAGAATCTTTATTTTTAGGAAATAATATCCCTGAATGTTCTATATGATGCTCGTTATCTTAGAAAAGATTTGGTTGCTATATTCTTTCCTCCTATTTAGGTAGTGAGTTTAGGTCAAAAGATCTCGATAATATCTCTCCCCCTTCCTTTTAGTCAAGAGTATAATATCTTTTGCTTTATCCCATATTGAGTCGAGATAATATCTCTCCCCTCTCCCTTTTAGTCAATAGTATAATATCTTTTGCTTTATCCCATATTGAGTCGAGATAATATCTCTCCCCTCTCCTTTTAGTCAAGAGTATAATATCTTTTGCTTTATCTCATATTGAGTCGAGATAATATCTCTTCCCTCTCTTTTTAGTTAAGAGTATAATATCTTTTGCTTTATCCCATATTGAGTCGAGATAATATCTCTCCCCTCTCCTTTTAGTCAAGAGTTTAATATCTTTTGATTTATCCCATATTGATTCGAGAAAATATCTCTCCCCTTTCCTTTTAGTCAAGAGTATAATATCTTTTGTTTTTCTTTTCCCGTGTCGAGATCTTTTGACCTAAACCCATTACTTAGTCCTCAAGGGTAACTATGTTGATAGGATATTCTAGATAGAAATTTCCCATCTTTGTTTTAAAACTTTTCTTTTGTGGAACTTGTTAGTCTTTTCTTATCTAAGTCTTATCCGTTGTCCAGGATTGAGAAGAAAACAGTCGGTCCGAAAAGTTGGGAACACGATCATAGTAATCAACGTGTGGTTAGGAAGCTCGTATTGAAATCTCCCCCTTCGAGCAAAGCTAGGTCTGACGCAGTATTTGTTACTCCCCCTCCATATCGACCATCTTGTTCTAAATTGACCGAAATGGCCGAAGATGATGTGCCACCTCCACAACCTAAGACCACTGATGAGAGGTTGACTGAAATGATGAAAATGTTGGAAACTATGGGAAACCGTGTGACATGGATAGAAAGCAAGGTTAAGAAAGCTGGCCCTCTTAACCAGGATGATCCTCCACCTAGAGATGACAAAGTAGAAGAGCTAAGTGCTCAAATTAAGAACCTTGAGTTAGCTCTAAATCAAAACAAGATCATAAGTGACTACATGATCAATGCTGAAGGATATTCCTCTCACATCAGGGGGAAACTCCCACAAAACTTTTCTATGCCTGAAGTCCCCACCTTCAAAGGGACCGATGATCCAAAAGATCACATAAGGTCTTTCCCCACCGCAGTGGGCCTAAGAGGAGTAGATCTTGACCTCTATATTCATCTTTTCTCACAAACCTTGGACCTCACTGTTAGGGCATGGTTTTTCAAGCTTGAGCCCAATCAAATTCAAGAATGGAATAAAGTGTCCAGCTTATTCCTCACTAGGTATGCCGACAATGTCATCCAAGCAACTACCATGAGAGAGTTGGAAGCAATAAAGTAAGGTGAAAATGAAAGCTTCACTGACTTTGTTAAGAAATGGAGAACTAAAGTGGCCTAAATGCTCGACCGTCCATCCCAGGAAGAGCAAATTCGAAAACTCATCAAGAACTTACAACAACCTTACTTGAATCCTCTCAAATACCAAGCAATTACTTCATACACACAACTCAATAATGTGGGATTGCTCATAGAGGACGATCAAGAACTTAAAAAGGAGAAAAGCAAGGACTTCTTCAACAAGGGCACTTATAACTCGAACTACAAGAACCCAAATTCGGGAAACTCTTCCAACAAGGTCAATGAAGTCCATGCTATCTATGACAAACCGCAAAGGCAATACACCCCATTGGGCATGACCTATGCCAAAGCTTGTCAAGAAGGACTACCTCAATGTCGTGGGCCCCACTCCGAGTCCCGACATAGAAAAGAGGAGCCCATCATGGAATCTTAATCTTTATTGCAAATTTCATAGAGGAAAAGGATATGACACCGAGAAGTGTTGGACACTCAAGAATAAAATCCAGGATCTTTTTGACAATGGGACTATTCCCAAGCCAAAGAACGTTCCTACTCCAAATAACAACACCAATCCTATAGGTGCGGTCTTCGTCATCACAAGTGAAGAGGAAGAAAAGGACCCCTCTCGCCTAGTTGTGCCAATTGGACATCCTGTCCCACCATTTAAGCTGGACTCCCTCCACCTAGAGGTAGCCGGACTTTGGGAAAGCGATAGCGACGAGGAAGATGCTACCCTCCAAATTTCTAAAGCATGGTATGACTCCACTGATGACGAATCTCCTGAAGTTGAACACCTCACGAGATTGGGAAGGCACTATATACGACCCCATCTCCAAAATAAGGACCCCCTACAAAACACAGCCTCAGTTATACCACAAGTGAGAGACTCTTCACTAGTCCAGAACAAAGACCAAAACCCTTCAAACGAGGATGATGGTACTACACTGCTTAAACAACTTCAAAAGACTAAGGCCGATATCTCTATATGACAACTCTTGACTACTTCCCAAGTACACAGAAATCCTTTACTAAAAGCACTTAATCAAACTGTGGTTTCCCCCGAAGCTACTCGGGATGACTTAGTCAATCTCCTCACAAAAGGAAATTCATTGCAAGCAATTGCGTTCACTAATGAAGACCTTCCACCCGAGGAAACTCATCACAATAAGGCACTCTACCTAACTTCTATATGTGAGAAGAAATAGGTCCCAATGATTCGGATAGACAATGGGTCTGCTGTCAACGTTTGTCCCCTAAGGACCGCCCAATGCCTAGGCATAAATGTCAACAACCTCGCGCATGCTGCACAAGGGTTGAGAGCCTACGACAATTCCAAACGAAGCGTCCTAGGCATATTTTCGGTTAACCTTAACACTGGACCAATTGAGAAAATGGTACAATTCCATGTCATCGACATCCTAGCTTCATTTAATTTACTCCTAGGACGCCCATGGCTCCATGGATTAAACGCAATAGCTTCAACATTACACCAAAAGGTCAAAATGATGGTCGGAGGGTTAGTTCTAGAGGTTAGAGCTGATTCTATGATCGCCAATATTGAAGACACATCGGTTCTTAATGTCGAGCACACTGCGCAGGATGAAGAATTCTGGGGCTTTATGACCGAAGGCGTTGCCGTACTCGAGCAAGATATAGCTCCTTTCGCACCATACTCCCACCTAGGAATTAATGCCATTTTAAGAAATCAGGGTCACTTCCCTAGCACATCTCTAGGCAAAGATGTCTCCAAACCACTTCCAGTTTGGTCATCCAAAGCTGGAAATAATCTTTTTGGGTTAGGATATAAACCTACCAAACAGGAATTACAGGAATACATTGCTAAAGAAAAGGCGAAGAGAAGGGCCATTAAGGAAAATAAAGTCTATGACATCCCCATGGCACCATACCCGCACACATTGAACGAGCAATTTGTCCAGTCTGGAGACTCATTCCCTTATTATGGCTTTCCTGAACCTTATGTTCTCCCTGTTTATGGAATCCAAGTTCCCGGATTCGAAGTCTTCCAAGATTGCTATGCGCTAGAAGAAACTCCTTTGCCTGTAAGAAGGAAGCTGAACTTTGATTGGGTAGAGGACACACCCAACAACGCTTTGGGTCTGTTATTTGGACAAGAGTATCGCCATCCAAAAGATGAAGAGGTCCACAACGTCAATAATGCAATTCAAGATGCGAACTTTGACCCAACTAAGTTGATCACTCCAAACGAGGGTCAACTCACAAAGCAGAAATGCACCATGAGCTGGACAGGAGCCAACGAAAAGAAGATCAAGATCACGATCTCCGAAGAATCCAAGCCTTACACCGCCACTGATTCCGACCAGACTGAGTCTGATTCTGAAGACGAGTCTAATATAGTAGAGTCGGGTGGTCCACCCAAATCTGTGTTTATTTCTGTTTGCAAGTCTAAAGATGTTAAAGCCAATAGTAATGGCTCAGTTGATGTTCCAGTTTCCTCTATCAATGAAATAATTACTTATTCTGCTTACTTCTTGGAGTACTTAGTAGCTAATAATTCAAAAGATGAGCAAGAACTGCCCAAAGAAGTAACTAAACCACTATTAGAGCATGAACAAAAGACTTCAATTGTGGAAGAAACAGAATCAATCAATCTTGCAAACGATCAAGAGCCGCGCCAAGTGCGCATTGGCTTATCGTTAACTCCCAAAGAGCGAGAAAGCTTTATACATCTCTTAAAAGAATACATAGAGGTTTTCGCTTGGTCCTACAAAGATATGCCGGAAATAAGTCGTGAAAGATTCAAAACCAGTAAAGCAAACACTTCGGAGAATGAAACCTGAGTGGACACTGAAAATCAAAGAGGAGGTGCAGAAACAGCTTGCAGCAGGTTTTATTAGGGTTGCCCAATATCCAGAATGGGTTGCTAACATAGTACGCGTTCCAAAAAAGGATGGCAAAGTAAGGATGTGTGTTGATTTTAGAGATCTAAACAAGGCAAGTCCAAAGGACGACCTTCCCTTGCCACATATAGACGTACTGGTGGATAATACCGCAGGACATGCCCTCTTATCATTCATGGATGGCTATGTAGGGTATAACCAAATACAAATGGCCGAAGAAGATATGGAGAAAACCACTTTCATAACCCAATGGGGGACATATTGCTACACTGTCATGCCTTTTGGGTTGAAGAACGCGGGAGCGACATACCAAAGAACTGCAACTTCCCTTCTACATGACATGATGCACAAGGAAGCCGAAGTGTACGTGGACGATATGATTATCAAATCCAAGGAGAGAAAAGGGCATATACCCCCTCTAAAGAAATTCTTTGACAGGCTTCTGAACTACAATATGAGATTGAATCCTCAAAAGTGCGCATTTGGAGTAACTTCGGGCAAGCTCTTAGGATTCGTCACAAGCACAAGAGGCATTAAAATTGATCCTACCAAGATCAAAGCTATAAGGGACATGCCATCTCCCAAAAATGAAAAGGAGATAAGAGGATTCCTAGTACGGCTCCAATATATAAGTCGATTCATATCCAAATTGACTATTACATGCGAGCCCATCTTCAAAAAGCTCAAAAAGGACACTAAATCTACCTGGAATGATCAATGCAAGCAAGCCTTTGACAAGATTAAGGAATACTTAGCTAATCCACCCGTATTGGTTCCGCCAATTCCGGGAAGACCACTTATGCTATACCTAACAGTCACAGAAACCGCCATGGGTGCTATGTTGGCCCAAAAGGTGGAGAATGATGAAAAATATACTACCTTAGCAACAAATTCCTAGAATACGAAACGCGCTACTCCACACTAGAGAAAACGTGTCTCGCATTGGTCACTGCAACAAAGAAACTTCGACACTACATGCTACAACATTCTATCCATATAAAGTTGAGGATGAATCCATTAAAGTACTTGTTCGAAAAACCCATTCTTAGTGGAAGGATAGCAAGATGGACTGTCATGCTTTCAGAATTCGATCTAACTTTCGAACACCAAAAGGCGACCAAGGGACATGCCATTTCTGAACATCTCGCTGAAAACCCAGTTACTAGTGAAGATGCTACACATGACTTTCCTGATAAAGGAATAATGAGTGTCGAAGAAACCACTTGGCGGTTATACTTTGACAGAGCATCAAACCAAAAAAGTTATGGCGTAGGAGTATTATTAGTCAGCCCTGAAGGCGCACATTCTCCCATAGCCGTCAAATTAGACCATGAGGTAACCAACAACGGCGCCGAATATGAAGCATGCATCATTGGTTTAGAAGCGGCAATAGAACTACAAATCAAGGATCTAAAGGTATATGGAGACTCAACTCTCATCATAAATCAAGTCTCCAAAAAGTGGAAAGTGAAAAGCGAATCCCTGACACCTTACCAGGAATATCTTGAAAAGATAGCCAAATATTTCACTCATGTCCTTTTCACATACCTTCCTAGAGATGACAACCAGTTCGCGGACGCCTTAGCAAAAATGGCTTCCATGATAAATATTCTGGATGATGTAATCTCCATGCACATTCACATTCAAAGGCGCACTGAGCCCGCCTTTTGTAATGCACTTGAAGTACGCGCCAATGAGAAAGAAGAGGAGGAATGGTTTACTAACATTCTCAATCTACTCGCCAAATGTGATTACCCTCCACAATCCACACCTAGGGCACAAAGAGCTTTAAGAAGACTAGCCGCACAATACATACATGTGCAAGGCAAACTTTATAAAAAGACACCACAAGGGTTAAGTCTTCTATGCTTAAAGGAATGTAAGGTCATCAAAGTCATGAGCGATATACATAATGGTGTATGTGGTCCCCATATGAATGGACTCACCTTGGTCAAGAAAATCCTAAGACAAGGATACTATTGGACTACGATGGAAAAGGACTGCATTGAATACGTGAGAAAGGGCACACGCTGCCAATTCCACGCCAATTTACAACATAGACCTCCTACTCCTCTACATACATTCACTTCACCATGGTCGTTCTCTGCATGGGGTATAGATATCATTGGAAAAATCACCCCTACAAGAAAAGGAGGCCATGAATACATACTAGTCGCGATAGACTATTTTACCAAATGGGTTGAAGCTCGTTCGTACGCAAGAATAGCGTCCAAACACGTGACAAAGTTCATACATGACAACATCATTACCAGATATGGGGTACCCCACGAAATCATAAGTGATCACGGGTCCCAATTCAAAAAGGATGTTGCCGAGCTTTTCACTAAGTTTAAAATTCAACATCGACAGTCTTCACCTTATAGGCCACAAACGAATGGAGCCGTAGAATCTGCAAACAAGAATGTGAAGCAAATGATAGCTAAAATGACGGAAAACTACGAGGATTGGCCCGACAAGCTACAATTCGCCTTATGGGGATATAGAACCACTATTCGATCCTCAACAGGAGCAACAACTTATTCTTTAGTATACGGAATGGAGGCGGTACTCCCAGTCGAGGTGGAAATCCCCTCTTTAAGGATAGCATTGGAAAGTGAATTACCCGAAGTGGATTGGGTCCAGGCCCGATATGACCAATTGATCTTGCTAGACGAAAGACGACTAAATGCCCTACATTATGGCCATGTCTACCAAGCAAGAATGGCAAGGCATTTTGATCAACGATTCAAGGCTAGATGACTAAAAGAAGGAGACTTAGTCCTAAAAGAGGTAAGACCAATTGTAGTCGACCCTTGGGGAAAGTTCAAGCCTAATTGGGCCGGCCCATACATTATCAAGACAATATTATCCGGTGAAGCGGTAAAGCCAATGGATTTAGACAGCAACGAGTTCACCCAACTCACAAATATAGACCAACTTAAACGATTCTATGCATAAATGTTAAATCATTGAGAGAGCCCACTAAGGCACCAAATCCAAGTCAAAATCGGTCAAATTCGTCCACATGGGACCCACGACCGAAAAAATAAAAGAGGTTTGGTTTTACGAACTACATTGGCCTGATTCCGCATGGATATGTAGGTAACCCATATAACTTGGGCCCGGCCACTTCAACAAAATAAATCTCTAAAGGAAGTTTTGATCCATTCGATTAATGCAAAAATAAGCTAGTCTTTCATTAATATGGCTAAATTCCATTACATGCTCTAATAAAAAAAATGTGCGAAAAAAAAACTAATAATAAAAATAAATAAAAGGGCAATTCTAAACTACATCTGCTTAGGCATGCAAACCCGTTATTGAATTATACTACTAAGCAAAAAGGACAAGATTTGCTACACAACTAGAGGTGGACTACTCCTCCTTGTCTTTGACTTCGGGCTCTTGGACGGGTTCGCTAGGCTCATCAAGTTCCATTCGTTCTTTTGGAGCCCATCTTTCCCTACCATAGCTAGAAGAGGCCTCGTGATCATTGGGCCTAATTGGAGTTACTTGCTTGGCCAATTGGGCCGGATTCTTTCTCTTTTTGGGGCTTGAAAGGTTTAGCGGGCCTATCAATCGGAGTTATCCTTACACCATTGGGCTCATCATATTTGCAGGCTTCGAATAACTTCTTTTCCTCTTCTAAAAGCTTTGGGTTAACTCGGCGATCGCCTCTCCAAATCCATTGTTCGTAAAAAATCGTCAGCCCATGAGATTGAGGAAATCACCAACAAAAGCATTCCTCAAGTAAGAAACGGCGGGAGGGCTTTCGGTTGGAAAGCCAATTATATCGGAGAACTCCTCCACCAAAGGACACATCTCATGAGCACCGAAACGGAAGACATGGAATTTTGGGTCCCAATACTCAATAGAAGCACGAAGAAAATCCCACAAAATCTTGACCTGTTTGAGGTGAAAGAAGGCATTGAGGTGGAAGGGAGTAAGCTCTAACCTCTCCTCTACAGTCATAGACGCCAACCAAGCATCAAAAACATCATCAAAGTTCACCATTGTTAAGATTAAGGATTTTCTCTCACGGAATTTTCTCTCTCTAGGGGCTCAAAGCAAGTGGTGAGAAGAGAAGAGAAGGAAACCCAACTATATAGAGGCTACGGTTGGATTCTCGTGGAAAATTTAAGAAAATTCGGACAACCGACGAAAAGAGGCCAGGCGGCCTTGAAGCTGGTCCAGACAGCTAGTCGCTAGGACAAGCGGCTTAGCCGCTCCAGCAAACGGTTTGACAGCTAGGACAAGCGGCCAAACCGCAAGCCCAAGCGGCATAGCCGCAAGCCCACGCGACAACCGCTAGAGCTCTAGCACAGCCGCTAGGAGCTCTAGCGGTCACCTTGTATAGGCCCCTGGTGCTCTTTCGCGAGAGACCTCGGTCCACCCGACCCCACGTTTGACAGGGCTTTACCTTCCTAATTCCCTCTTGGACAGATTTTGGAAGCCTTCCCTTATATTTTTCTTACCTTAAATTTTGGCTCTTGCCACTTTTCTATTTATTCCCTTTTATTTTCTTTCCTTCTTTTTATCTTGATTATCAAGTTCCACTTTTATTCCTTTTATTTTCTGATTTCCTTTATTAATATTTTCCCCTCTTATTATCTTTTCCTATTTTGCTTTTCTTTACTTTAATTTTTATTTTAGGGGAAGGGGTACCCCAAATGTGCTAAATTCTCGGGAATCCTAAATTTCTGAATGTCGTGATTTGTGATTTTCCACTCGGAAACTAGCTGATTAAGTTCACATATGGGCATTTGCATGATATTTTTGTGCGTGAATAAAATGCAATAATTTGTAGACATGTTTAATACAAGCCCGAAAGTTCAAAATGCACTACAACAAATATCACTGGCCATCTTCGCCAGTACTCAGACCCGCCTGAGACGAATCTCCGGGTCCACTCGATGATGGAGCACCTGAAAGACCAGGCTGAGACATCGCCCAAGCTCTAGGGTCGAAAGTAAATAATGAACCCATCAAGTAAGCGGGATCCAGTGAATGACGAGGTGGCTCCGACGTGCCGGGATAGCCGCCATACCCCGTACTCTCCTGACTCCAACAACCCCTTGGAGGGACTGGAGGATACATAGGCATATGATAGCTCGGATACCCCATATAGGGAGGCGGTGCAGGCCACTGCGGAAGAGAAGGCACTTGAGGCAAGCACCCCGTATCCACTCTAGCTCGAGGCGTCCCCTGATGCACCACCGTACTCTCCTGTCTAGGAGGAGGACGCTGCGGTGTAGGCACCGACTCCGGAGTACGAACAACTGGAGGCCTGGGAGGCTTCACCACAGGAACAGGCTGCGAAAATAAGCTCAAGGTCAGAAAATTACCAAAAATTCAAATCAAGCACTATTACTTGAAATGAACATATCTCTCGAACATCAGACCGACGACTCGTACATACACTCCGAGACATGAATTTGTAAATCAGACTCTCAAAGGCATGCATGCCTCTAAAGACCTTTCGTGTCTCAGCAGCATCCAACTGTGCACATAAGGAAAAGAATCAGTATAAATACAAAGGAAACATTGCAAATTACAATGAATTCTCACTTAACCCCCTACAGCCAGCTGGTAGAGGCAATCCCTCAACCTCCTTATCAGGGCCTTGAAACTCGGGAACCTGTATAATCTGAGGAGACACGTCCGCTCCGTTATAACTCACCGACATGGTGGGAGGAGTAGGACGTGGAGCAGAAACAACCGAGAAACTCGTAGCACTCTGCAAAGACTTAAAAATATTAGACACATTTCTAAATTTCCAAACGAAATTAAGAAACAAAAGTATATTACTCACCGGGTCGGTAGAGAAGTTGGGACATAACCGCGCCTCAACAAAATCAGTATATGCCACCATGAGATCCATCTCAGGATCAACCGGAAGCAAATACTCAAGGGCATTCGCCCCAACAGTGGCCGCCCTCACCTGCTCCACGGTAAGGTGACGAACATAAAGCATAGAATCGGGAGGATCCAAAGGAACCCTCGTAGCCGGAAGATCGGGAAAATTCTGCCTAATCAGTCTCTCCCCCAAGAACCACTCAAAACCGAAAGGACCCTCAATAAAGATCCTCCTCTAGTCGTACACCCGAGCACCCAAAAATCTATCCGATAGGCCCGTGAGGTAATCCGTCCAGGGGAACCAGTCGACCTGCAAAAGCAAGGATGAGCACACAAAAGGATAAAAGGACAAAAGAAGCACAAAAGAAAGTTGCTTACATCCTGAGCGGTTAAGGGATATATCGCCTCCCTAAGGGCGTGCAGCGTAGTAAATGGGCAAGAAGCCTGTCCCTTCCAGGTCTGCATCGCTGGAAAGGACAAATCCCCTGTCTCAAGAAGAGGGGCAAGGTCGGAGAAATGTTCATAAAACCAAATCTAAGATATGCAAAGTACATGGATTAGGCACAAGTTATTAATAAAGAGCTGAAGAACTCAAAGTACAAGAAGGGTAAAAGGAAACTACCTCCACAACCTTCCAATAACCGATTAAGGAGACGCGAGATGCGCCCTCCTCTCCACTGAGTCGGCTGGACTGCCTCAAACACCGTAGAAGACAAGAGTACGCGGGAAGACCCCAGTTGTACTCCGCAACTCTGTCCAAATCCCGCAAGCACTGGAAATTGCGAACATGGTACCTACTAGCTTTATCTGAAAAGACAGAACAAGCTAGAACAAGGGCCAAGAAAAGGCGAGCCTGCTGCTCCACCGTGACCCTCTTCAACTTCCTCGGGTTGGTCAAGAACTGGACCATGACGTTAGTCCGACCATACTCCCTACCATCCCGGTTGGTCCCAAAAAGACCAAACATCTCCACCATGACCTCCATGCTCACATCTGCATAAGTGACAGGAGTACCGGTGCAAGGGAGCCCGGAAATGAGACCAAAATCGAAAGGGGTGATCATGATCTCACCCATACGAAAAAATGAAAAGTACTGGTAGTATCCCAGTACTGCTCCGCAAGACCTCTAACCAGCAAGCGGTCGGAGCGCTCAGCAGAAGTCATGGACGCTAAAAAGTGACCGAAGCCACAACGCTCCACAATAGCGTCAACTGAAGGAGTCACGTACCTACGGGCTTTCTCGATACCCAAAAGGCTACCGTAACCCCGCATGGCAGTGTCGACATCCTAAACTGCACAAATAATTGCAAAGCAAATTAGCTAGGTGATCCTAGTAACAACTACCAGTCTCTGGTTTAGTCCTAAATTTTTATAATTCGTAAAATTTAGCATTTTAGCTAAACCAATATGACAAGAGAAAATTTTAAAGGGAGCAAATTTCACACAAGTTTATTCTCCACAAATATACTCAAAAAACCATAGAATTCCTATTTTCCACCATTAAAGATGAATTTCACGCAAATTCATTCTTCACATGCATATATAATACAAGAGTCCTATGGGAATTCGCAAATTAAACAGAAAAACAATTTCACGCAAATTGGTTTTTCCACATTTAGCTACACTACAGTTCTCAACCTAGGAATTCTATGTTTACCTACACATGATTTTCTAAGGGTAAAAGAGCAAAAACAAAAAAAAATATGGCATACCCGACATTTGGTACCAACGGTAACCAAATGCTCCTTCTTCTTGAAAATGAGATCGCTGGGCTCCCAACGATCGATAGGATGAAAATCACTACGAGTGAACTCATTCTCGACTAACCGGCTCTCACCCACCCGGTGATGGGGTATACCGAAAATGAAAACCCGAGTGAAAACATTTGGGGCCTCCTGGACAACAATCTCTTGCCCCTTCCTTTTCCTACCTCCTGTAAGTTTAGGAGCCATGAATGAAGAGCAAAAATGGAGTTTTTGGAAATTTGAGTGAAACCCACAAAACTCACAAATTCACACAATTTTGAGTTTTGACACTCAAAAAACACAAGAACAACTAACAAAATCAAGTTCTACTAAGAATTTGAACAAGAAAACCTCAATATTTGGAGCTAGGGGCTTTGATGGAGGTTGAAAATTTGGGTGAAAATGGAGGAGAGAGAAGGGAGAAGGCACGAAATGGGGAAGATGACCCATTTCGGCCTCCCCCTTGCCTTTTATGCATACCCGTGAAAAGACCTAATGGTAGGTCAAACCGTCCACATGGACGGTCAGACCGCCCAGCTGGCGGTCAGACCACAAGCCACGCGGCTTGGCCACTATGCCCAATGGCACAACCGCTCCACCAAGCGGCATAGCCGCTCTAGCCAGCGGTTTAGCCACTCCACGTAGCGGTTCAACTGCTTGACGTGGCGGCTTGACCGCCTGGCCCACTCTCTCACCTCTGACGCTTTATAGGTCATTGGTTCAAAATCAGTGGGCCCCACACGAGGTCCATAGCAGTTATTTGCGCGCCAAAGTCCGTTTATGAAAACAGGACTACTTTAAACCCACAGGTTTGCACATTTAAACTCGGCCAAATGGCATGGGCTCAAACCCGACCTAAGGTCTGAGCAACATTTTATTACCCTTTACTACTTATCTTATTTCTAACGAAATACTTTTCATTGTAACCTACAGCATAGGGTTTCCCTTCGACTGAAAATCGAAGGACGTTTATTGTTTGACCTACAGCATAGGGTCACCTTTTTGACTGAAAATCGAAGGATTTTTATCTCTTATCTTATTTCTAACGAAATATTTTTGTTGTGTAACCTACAGCATAGGGTTTCCCTTCGACTGAAAATCGAAGGACGTTTATTGTTTCACCTATAGCATAGGGTCACCTTTCGACTGAAAATTGAAGGATTTTTATCTCTTATCTTATTTCTAACGAAATACTTTTATTGTGTAACCTACAGCATAGGGTTTCCTTTCGACTGAAAATCGAAGGACGTTTATTGTTTGACCTACAGTCAAACAGCATATGGTCACCTTTCGACTGAAAATCAAAGGATTTTTATCTCTTATCTTATTTCTAACGAAATATTTTTATTGTGTAACCTACAGCATAGAGCTTCCCTTCGACTGAAAATCGAAGGATTTTTATCTCTTATCTCATTTCAAACGAAATATTTTTATTGTGTAACCTACAGCATAGGGTTCCCTTCGACTGAAAATCAGAGGACGTTTATTGTGTAACCTATAGCATAGGGTCCCCTTCGACTGAAAATCGGAGGACGTTTATTGTGTAACCTACAGCATAAGGTCCCCTTCGACTGAAAATCGGAGGACATTTATTGTCTGACCTACAGCATAGGGTCAAACCCTCGGTCAAATAAACCGGGAGATTTATTACTCTAAAAATGATTGTTTATCTTTAACTGATTGTCTCCTCACTCATTTTGCCTGTTTAATTGCAGGTATTGGCACAGGAATACTTTGACCTTCGCTCTATTCGAGCTCGACCAAAGTAGGGGCTTTTGTAGACACCAAAAATTATGTCTATAATAAGTCCCCGTAAAATCCCGATGATGAAAGGATTGGATTTTGCTCGAACTTGGGTTGCGAGAGTAATTTCTCTGATGATTAGCCCATTTCATTTGAATTAACCAGTGAAAGCCTTTTGTACAGGTGATCCAAACCAGTTGGAGTCAATTCAATTGGAGTCCAAAACTGAGAGATAGGCCTCTTTGAACCTAAGGGCCCGAAAGGGAACCTAAACCCATGAGTCAACCCTTGGTCAAACAAGGGAACTTAGTCAATCCCGCGTGGACCCCCTCGGAAGAGCCTCTCCCGCGTGAAAAACATGTCAGGCGCCTATACAGGCAGGCTGCTCCAGGTCCAAGCGGCCATGCTTAGGCTCAAGCGGTGGCCGCTAGGTGAAGCGGCTTGACCGCTTGTCCTGCCGGTTTGGCCACTCGGCCTAGCTGTATGGCCGCCTAGACCTTTTCTCGAGGACGACAAATTCGAGGCCCATTCGATTTCCGTGACAAACCCTGGCAGCTCCCCCTCTTCTATATAAACAAACCTTAGGGTTCAGTTGAAGGGGTTGAGAATTTGAGAGGTAGGTTGGCAGTTTCTCTCTCAGGTTTGTCTTTAGGTTGAGAATTCTCTCTCTCTCTCATACAAAACCAGAAATTCTGATTCTACTCCTTCCTTAGGGTTAGCCCTACCACCACAAAATAGACCTTCACACTTCATCAAGAGCATGAATTCAAGCAATATAACCCAATAAGTTCATTGTGAGCATCCAGGTAATCCAACCTGAGGGTTTTCAATAATTTTTATATTGCTTGTTATTACTGACGATTTTGGTTTATGTGATATGTACATGCATGGCGCGTTTTGAGCAAAAGGGCTTGTATTAAGCCTAATTAAAGGATGAGTGAATGCTTTTATTTTGTTATTTATTGCTTTTCTTATGAATGAATCATGCTTTGTTTGTGGATTGGTGGATAAATTATGTGCTTGTCCTCTAACTTGCAGGTTTTAGCATATTTACAGTTTTTTAGCAATAAAAGCATGTATAAGTTGTTAAAAGTGGTCACAATAATAATTTTTGTCCAACCCATTAGTTAAAACTAGGAATTTGGACAAATTGAACCTTCTTTGGAACCGTAGCATTAATAGTTATATTGAATCGATTAGTAGAGGCCGTTGTTGTCAACGGGCGAGTTGGGTGCCTAACACCTTTCTAGCTCGTACCTACGCCCCCGAACTCATTTATGAAGTCAATTTCCCCAATAGGGATTGGAGTGCACAGGAGTTGAGTTGACGTCTTTCTAGACTATCGACTTGACCTCCAAGGTTTTCAAATTGCCTTAAAATTAGGTGGCGATTTTCGACAATCTTAATCATGTCCTTGGTACATAAATCTCTACGTGAATTCACACTCAAAGATTCACGAAATTCGAACACCAACGCGCTCTCCCAGGCTGTCCGGAAACCCGAGCCCCGAAAAAGGGTCGAGGGAAGACACGCGGAAAGAGGGGAAAAAAATACGGCAGCCTACAACTACATATGTCTGTTTTTTTTTTAGTAGGTAATATTTCTTTAACTGCCTGTTTAATCATACAGTGAGCTTGCTATGGCGGTACCTTCAATAGTATGCCTGCATCTATTTTAGAATCATAGTACATGTTGCTCAAACTACTTATTTCAAGATACAACATTTGTATCATGGGGGGAGGGGGAGAAAGAATTTTCAATCATCTTAGAGCTAATGTGTCTTTCTGCAGGTGTATCAGTTTATAGTTTATATGATTAACAAGCTTAAAGAGGAAACTACAAGCAGTTGTCGAACTGTTCATTGTATACCAACCACTGTGAATGTTCACAGCCTTATTCATGGTAAGCTCCGTTTCTTATTGTAACCATGTTTCTTCTGTTTTCCTTTTATGCTGGTTGTTGGTTCTTATCACTTCCTAATATTGGATGTATTACCCTGAAATTCCTTTTATCATTTCTGGATTCTTGGTCTTCAAATGTTTTCCATTGCAAGATTATCTGCTTGCTGCAGCGCTAAGTTGTTTTAGCATATAAACATATGAAAACAGCCGCCATAAGTTGCGAGTTTGTAACCTTGGAGGCATTGAGCTTTTAGTGTGGTTATCTTGGTTGAGGGAAAATAAAACCTTGTTGTTAAAGGTTTTGGACCTGTAAGATATGGCGATAATAAATCCCAAATAGCAGTAAAAGGCGAGGGTCTCAAATATTTGAGACTTCAAATAAAGGTATAGCGAGCTTATGATGTTTACAATATGTATGTGTGGTGTGCACTTTGTAGATGGGAGGAATGGTTAGTGAACAGATGTGTCTTGTGCCTCCAAGATAAGGAGTCTTGACAACATCTTCTTTTTTCCCCTTTTAATTTTTGTTGGGTGTTCTTTTAGAGCGTGTGGAAAGAAAAACTGATCTGGTTCGAGATATATAGAAGAGCTATCACATTACACAGGAAACTTTCTAACACCATGTCAAGGGTAAGAAGCCTCAACAACGACCCAAGTGAGCTGCTATAGAAGCCAAAATTTATGAATAATGGAGGAAGAAAAGTAATAAACTTTGATAGTGGACTGAGGAAATCAAACAGTTTATAAGGTAATTAGATACTACAAAGAGATAACTCAGATTTGGTTTACAATATGGTTTACTTGTAATGTGCAATTTACAATATGGTTCTCCTAACTGAATTTAGGCATGTTTTCCACCCTAATTTACTCAGTTTTTACATGGTTAGAAGCTACTAAATCAATTAAAAGTTAGTATCTTATCTGTGACACGAAGATCACTCGGTTTGATTTGGTACTTTTGACCTGAAGTGACGCTTTAGCCATGATTACACACTGATCTTTAAATCTGAAATTCAGACTCAAACCTTAAAGTGTTAAACCTGGATTTATCTTCATTATAGTGATGAAAACTCAATTATCACCTAGTACATACAAACTTACTTTAGCTTACTGTGTCTGTATATCTTTGCACCATTTATTTACTGTATGTATGTTTTTTAGTTCTTGGCGATTAATCTTAGTCTCTAGAAGTTGTTCAGAAATGCCTATATTGTAAATTTGCCTACAAACTCTGATGTCTGGTTCTGATATGCTTGTATCTTGTTGTCAGAACCCTCGCCTTTCGGCGCCTAATTTAATAATATGTTATAGGTTCTTAAATAGAAGAGATTGATATTGATTATGATTAAGGGATTATTGAACAAATGAAGTCGCCACCAATTTTTAAGGAAACAATTGGAAACCATCAATGTGCACCCAATTCCTATTGGGAATTATGTCTCGTATAACCCAAAGGCCAAAGATTGAGTTCGAGGGTGTGGGTACAAAAAGACAAAATGAATCTCATCTAAATCGCCCGTAATAACGGCCTCTACTAATCCTATCCATGTTGATTCTTAATTCACATAACAAGGTTCCAAACAATGCGGTCGTCTCAGATCCTAAATTAACTAGGTGAGTTGAACAAACCAAATTATTAAAGTTATCGTTTTGCACATGATTACCCAATTGCATGATTTGATTTATAGAACACAACCAAAATAATAGAAATATGTTCCCCGATATTACCGTGCTAGCTTAACGTGCCAATTGCCGATTTGCATGAATAAACGTGTTAGTAACTTCAATGGAAGTAAAATAAAAAATATAAACTCTAATTAAGGATTTATAAACTCTAATATGGCTTCATTTCGTTTATGGTTTTGGTAAAAATTAGAACATACAAAGTTCTGCTGACTATGTATGTATATTAGACTTGTCAATTGGGTCGAGCGGGTCGAGTTTGGGTCGGGTCATGTCGGGTTAGGGTCACTAGCGGGTCGGGTCGTTTCGGGTTCAGGTTGAGAAATGCTTGACCCTGACCCAGTGTTGTCGGGTTCGGGTCGACCCACCGGGTCGGGTGACCCAAATTTTTTTTATTTTATTCGTCAATTCTATAGTTAATTTATGTTTTCAAACGGTGTATTTGTACACATATACTCTAATTTATAACTTGTATTAACTACATACGTATTTTATTCACGTTTTGAAATGTATATACATCTATATGATATTTTTATATTTTGTTTAATTATTCGATAAATTGTACAATATAATTCCGTCCATTTGAGGGTAGTTAAGAGCAAAATTTCTCATTTTGAGAGAATAAAGATGTAGAGAAAAAGTTAATAAAACACAAAAAAAAAAAGTTTATATGGTTTTTTAGGATAACTTAGTTGAACTTTTTATTTATAATTACAAATTGTTCTATTTTGCGGGTCAAACGGGTCGGGTTTGACCCAAAAACATCGGGTCAATTGGGTTCGGGTCAAACCGGGTTCCGGGTCGGAAAATCAGTGTCAGGACCCTGAAAAAAGGGAAGGGTCGGGTCGGGTCGGGTTTTTGGGTCGGGTCGGATCGGGTTTTTGGGTCGGGTCGGGAAATGACAGGTCTAATGTATATCTTTGTACCATTTATTTAATGTATTTATGTATGTATGTATGTATGTATGTATGTATGTATGTATGTATGTATGTATGTATGTTCTTCAGTTCCTGGTGGTATTTGTGGGAAAAGTTCAATTATTAAGCTTTCTCATTGGCATTAATCTTAGTCTCTAGTCGTTATTTAGAAATGACAAAAATCATAAAATATTCTAGGGTGATGTTTTCCTGTTATGTGTTCAATTAGATAGTGAAATAAGATAGCTTTAGTGTAATGTAAAAAAAAAATATGTTTCCAGGATAGGGCAATGACAAGTAGATCACTTGTGACCAATTTGCTCAACCACTTTGTTTTTTAAAAACTAAAATAATTTAGATTCCTTTATTGCTTGTAGTTTTTGACTTCATTTCCGTCTATCATAAGTCTCTATTCGTTGATCCTTCTAGATGTAAATGTGTTTGTATTGATAAGTTAGATGTTTATAGAGCCAAGCTTTTTTAGGTCATTCTCTCCCCTTCTCTTGAAGCGTATCATATAATATCTAAATCGTATTTTTTTTAAACAAAATTGTCATTCTATTAGTTATTTAGTAAGCATTTAAAGTTTATATACAACCTCTAAACTTCATCAAAATATGTACCTTTAGGCATAACTAGAAAGACTCCGAAGTTCAGGCGTCTTTATCTAAGGAAATAAGAAGTTAATTCAAAGTGGAAACAACTCCCTTAATGAAAATGTTCCATGACACAGGTTATGGAGAATAGCAAACAAATGTTCAAGATATCATTTAGGAACCTCCTAAGTGATATTAGTGACAACCTTGAATTGCCAAAACCTATCTACAACCAGCTACAGATGTCAAAAAACATTGCTTATGTAATAATACGGAAGGGTCCTGGGCCAACAACTTTCTTCTTTCAAGGGAAGGAATGTCAATCCTTGGTTGAATCTAAGGAGGAGGCTGTTGAAAAAGTAGTTTACTTTTTAGTAAAGAAATATGGAATCCGAGTTCAAGATATCAATTTGGAGAATAAGGAGAGGTATAGGAGCAACTTTGAGTTCTTTAGGGCCATGAGGAGTGAGTTAAGAAACCTAGAGAAGGGTTTAAAGAATGTTAAGTCATAACCTACAAAAGAAAAAACTTATCTGAGAACAATATCCATTAATTTTGGTGATATTTTGGCTGATATCATAAGAGAACTCAAAATACGCATGACTACCATTAAGTGCAGGCACTTGGAAGATGGTGGACATGTGTGCTCTTTTGGTGTGGGTATACACTGTCAAGGAGATAGGCCAAGGATGGAATGGTTTATTGGGGAGGCTTGTGATACAGTGAACGCTGCAGAACAAAGTGTGGCTAAGAGAGCTATTGACTTTTTACAGCCTAGCTATTTACAGGTTTGATGTAAAGGATGCCAATTATTATGGGTTGTTGTTCGCTGAATTTCATTGTGCATTTCAAAGGAAAAGTTATCTCACGGTGAAGGAGAGAGTGCTTGGGATTAAGGAAGATATGGATCTCATGGCAATATATATGGGAAATGAGTACATCACACCTGTAGGAGTTGAATCTCCGATCCAATCCTTTGATGCTCCACCTTTGCCTCCTAAAAAGCGAAAATAGTTTCTAGGGGTGGTTACTTTAACCTCAGCCATGAATCCTACCATTGTTCCAACTGATCTTACCAAAGTCTTCAAGAAGCATGCCCTCTGAAGCTCCATCATCAGTAGCGTATCAGTTTTTTGTCCTAGGCATTACAAGTTATGTGCCTATGGTGTTTGTGAAATAGGATGCTTGTTTCTAGCATAGGTTGCTTATTTTTAGAAATGTTCTCTATGTTCAGTAACCATGATATAAGATGAGATTATGTTGTTATGTGCACGCGAATGTTTTGGGTTCTATCAATGTAATTGGAAACACCATTAATATATATTATGATGGTGTTATCTGGAAGTGAAATATGGAATTCTTAGGGGCTGTTTACTTGCAGAAAATAAATTCTGTGTTCGTTTCCAAAAATATTTAAAGAAATCAGATTCTAACAAAACATTTTCTTAGGAATAGAAAGTTGCTGAAAATTTGTTCCATTCATCTCCCCTCCCTAACCATTTTTCTCTCTCCTTTAACCACTCAATTGCAAAATCCAGTTTCTCTCTCCTCACCATGAACCACCATTCTTACGGCCGGTCTTCAACTCCAATAGGCCCCCTCTCTTTTACCGGCAACCAACTCTCTACTCACCAGGCCACCACAAAACTCACCTATTTTCTCTCTCCTCCCTCAATTCAGCTCTCAGATTGCCCACCATCTCTTCCCCGCAGACCCTAACCTACCCTTAAGACCACCACCGGCCCACCGCTGAACCCAGGCGTGGCCTTCCGTTGGTCTCCCGACAGTAACCATGGAGTCACAGAGAGGGGTTGAGTTGTTTTGGGTTAGGATGGTGTGGAAAACGTTTGGAAAACATCAAAATGATGTTTTCTAATTATTCCAAAATCCTTTGTAAATTTGGAAAACAAGAAAACACGGGATTCTTGGAAAAATGTTGGACAATTGTCACTTTGGAACATGTTTTCTTATCCTCCTTGTTTTCTTTGGAAATTTTTCTAGAAAACAAGCCAAGTAAACACACCCTTATGTTTTACTTTCTTGGTCAAATTGTTTGTGGAAAGGTTTTTGTGCAAACTCTATTAAAAGATTTGCAATGTGCTTAAGTTCCATTTCTGAAATAGGGGTTTTGCATGTTGATGTACTGACATGCACTATTTGCACGCTAACATAACACTGTACTCTCGCTTAAAATTTAGCTTCAAAGAAACAACCCCCTGGTTTAAATCCCTTAAACAGAGCAACACTAACTGTTAACATGTTGATACTCTTGAAAAAAACTGTACAGCCTGTTGATTCTCAGGTTCTTTGGTGGGTAAGATACATTTTACTAATTTTTTGGACATAATTAGTTGATAGAGCATGTTTCAAATTTTTCAACACATGTTATTTGTTGTTATAGCTGATTATTACTTTTTAAGTCGAAATATGTTGACTCAGACTAAAAAATAATACTTGTTTTCCAGTTGCTAAGTGAATGCAGAATAATGCTAAGTGAAGGCAATAATACAACGTGCATCAATTCCGAAGAAGAATCTAGGAAACTAATGGAGAGGGACATTGCTGGGACTTCATCAATGAGAGATCATATAAGATGCAGGCGTAGTACCACTCTACAACAAGCAATTTATCGAAGTAGACGTGTAAAACAAGAATCACAGGGACTTTAGCAAGTTTCTCCTACACAACACCGCACAAAGAGGCAAAACAGTAAGCTTATAATTTTATATCTTACTTGTTCTTTTTTACATATGAGTGGTAAATTATCTATTCAGAATGATGATAAAGAAGCTCTAACATTTTCATACAAAAGAACAAACTGACATAGGTGGGCACCCTGTACCAAAAACAGCTTCAAGATTGCCGACACTCAGGGATAATGTGGGGACTTCATCGACAAGAGAACATATCATATGCAACCGTAGTCGCACTCCACAGCAGCCAATTTATCGAAGTAGACGTGTACAACAAGAATCACATGGACCTCAAGTTCCCTCAATTCAACACAGCACAAAGAGAAGAAAAAGTATGCTCCTACTTATATATCTTATTTGTTCCTTTTTTGGGGGTGGTAAATTATTTTTCAGAATCATTATTAAAAAGCTCTAAACATTTTCATATAGAAGAATCTGCTGCAATAGGTGGGTAGCCTGTACCAACAACAACTTCAAGGTTACCTACAGCAACCTTTTGCATTAAGTGTATTGTAAAGAAACTTGCATTTGAATCGTCGGGCTTTTGTTGTTGCGACGGAGAAGTCAAATTAACTGTAAATGAAACCCCCCCCCCCCCCCAACTCATGAGGCTTTTTACCTCAGGGGATGAGGATGCTCAACATTTAAGAAAATATGCAAGACTTACAATAACATCTTTGCTTTCAGCTCACTTAGTGGTACATTTGATGCTAAAACCAAAAAAGAAATTTATGTCTTCAGATTACATGGACAAATGTACCACTTTGTTCCTGATCTTTTGCCTAATGATCATAATCCTAAATATTTGCAACTATACTTCTATGATACTGAACATGAAAATGAACATCGTGCAGGTGTGCTTCCTGAATTAAGATCTAAAGTTGTGTATGTTCTTATGAATCTCATGGAAGAAAATCCTTATGCAAGATTTTTCCGATCATTAAGAGAATTCGATTTAGGAGAACACACCCAAATTATTATCAATCGTAATTCGGTTCTAGATCAACGCACATACAATGCTCCTCGTGCTGATGAGGTTGTTGCAATATGGCCAGATAGCTCTTCATGTGTTCAAAATAACAGCCCACATACAGTAGTTTTTGGGAAATCAAACCAACCTCATAGAATCATGCACTATTATAGTTGTTATGATCCATTGTATAACCCCTTGCTATACCCTCGAGGAGATTGTGGCTGGCACCAAGAGATTAAAAAAACCTCGTGTATCGATGAATCACAAGATGGCAATCCAACTTTTCCTTTTTCATCAGCACCAATTGAATGTCCTGATGATATAATGTCCGAGGAAATTCGAGGTAATGTGCACTTCCCTTTTGGTACAAACTATTCATTCCATTTTTAGAAATGCATGTTCTTTTTTTCGAGTTGAAAATGACTATCTAAAGCTTGTTATTATACGCAGCTTCTGGGTGTAGTCCAACTCCAGAAGAAAAAAAGTCTCTTGTCGGCAATATTATGCATACAAGCTCCAGATTTGAAATGAGAGTTTGTTACTCAGAACTGGTCGCTTATTTTAGCAATATATTGTCGATATATATGTCAAGATTGAAAACACATGCTTGGACTTTGTCAGGAAAAACCAGGATACAATCCGTGCTGATCTTTATCAAGGCATCGTGGACAACATGAATATAGGAGAAACTGATGCTTCGAATGTTGGTCGGCGAGTTATATTGCCGCCTTCTTTTATTGGAGGTCCTCGTGACATGTGAATGAGGTATCTGAATGCCATAACACTTGTTCAGAGATATGGAAAACCTGATCTATTTTTGACAATGACTTGCAATCCTAATTGGTCTAAAATCAAAGAAGAACTTATGCCAGGAGAACAAGTGCAAAATAGGCGTGACTTGGTTGCAAGGATCTTTCACGCAAAGTTAGTTTCCTTGAAAAGGAAATTATGGAGAAGAAAGTCCTCAGTGATGTCGCTGCCATGATCCATGTTGTTGAATTCCAGAAGCGAGGCTTACCACATGCGCATTTCCTCATCACCTTGAAACCTGAGTACAAAATTAAATAGCTTGAAGATTTTGATAAGTATGTTAGTGCAGAGATTCCTTCTCATGAAAATCCACATCTGCGTGCTGCTGTATTGCGTCATATGATGCACGAGCCTTGCGGAGATCAAAATCCTGTTTGTCCTTATTGTATGGAGCAGAAGGGTTTAAAGAGAGCATGCAAATATGGATATCCTAAAAGATTCACTAACTACACTACAAACGAAAATGATTCTTATCCGGTATACAAAAGAAGAAATTCCCATGATAGTGTTTGTGTTAGAAAAACTCAAATGGATAACAGGTGGGTCACACCTTACAATGCATATTTATTGGCCATATTTGATTGCCATATGAATGTGAAAGTTTTATCTACAAACCAGGCCGTAAAGTATTTGTACAAGTATGTTTACAAAGGCCATGATCGCATCTCTTTCAGTATTGTGCAAGCTAATAAGAATAAACCCACTAATGAGATCGATAATTATAAATCAAGAAGATGGGTTTCGCCTCCTAAAGCTGCATGGAGAATTTTTAAATTTGATTTGTATGATATGTATCCAACAGTCATAAATCTCCAAGTGAACATGGATGATATGCAATTCATGAGGTTCAAACCAAAGGAAAAACTTAAAAATATTGTTACTAACGAGAAAAGATCAAGGACTATGCTCACAGAATTATTCCGGATAAATCATGAAAGACCTAATGGGCCAAAGTATTTGTATTCAGAATTCCTAGAATATTTTGTATGGGATGGAGCAAAAAAGGAGTGGAAGGATAGGCAAAGGGGTATTGTTGTTGGCTCGTATTTGCTTCTCCCATTGAAGGTCAACGGTACTATCTTAGACTCTTACTAGCCCATGTGCCCGGTCCAAAGTCTTTTGAAGATCTTTTAACAGTTGATAATTACAAATGTGCTACATTCCAAGAGTCAGCACTAAGACGCGGTCAATTGGAAGAAGACAACTCAATAGAGTTGTGCTTGAATGAAGGGATAAAGGTACAAATGCCAAAAGGTTTGCGAAGACTATTTGCTACCTTGCTAATATTTTGTCAACCGAGTGATCCACGATGACTCTTGGGAGAAGTATTACATGCTCTTTCTGAAGATTATAGGTCTAAATACCAAGGTAACAACGCGAAACTATTACAAATAACTGTTCAAAAGATCGAGCAATTGTTAGAAAGCATGGGTAAATCCTTTAAACACTTTAATCTTCAACATCTATCTAAAATAGAAGATGAAACTCTTAGAAAAACAAGGGATATAGTTTATGCACTTGATGCTCCAGTTCCTTTGGAGTATATAGATGCAAGAAAGCAGCTCAACACTGAGTGCGGCGTATAAGTGCATTATGCATCACGTCAAAATAGCAAAACCTGGTGCATTCTTTATAGATGGCCCCGGGGGAACAGGAAAAACATATTTGTACTATGCATTGTATAAGAAAGTTCGGTCCATGGGTAAGATTGTGTTGCTTACAGCTACGTCAGGTCTTGCTGCATCAAATATGCCAACAAGGAGAACAACTCACTCGAGATTCAAAATTCCTACCGCCAGTAATTCTTCATTAGCATGTGATGTTCCAAAACAAAGCAGCCTAGCTGTCTTGTTGTAGCAAGCATCTTTGGTTATTGGGGATGAAGCTTCAATGTCAAAGAAGGAAACATTTGAAGCATTTGATGTACTGTTTCGGGATTTATGCTCAGCCAATGACCCTTTTGGAGGAAGGTTATTGCTTTTGGTGGTGATTTTTGACAAGTGCTCCCTGTTTTATCACGTAAAACACAACAAGAAGCAGTGGAGGCAAGTTTAGTTAGCTCCTATCTATGGCCTCTCCTTCAAAAATTTAAACTGACTGAAAATATCATAGTAAGAGAAGATCTTCAGTTTTCTCAGTTCTTGTTACAACTTGGAAATGGAGCTTTGTAGAGAGAGGGGAAGGTAGATGACCTGGTTGAGCTACCAACCAATTTGATGATCCCTTTTGAAGAGCACAACAATTCATTCAATGAACTCGTTAACTCTGTGTTTCCTGAAATTCAGCAGCCTTCTTTTGATCCAAAAATCTTTACAGAAAGAGCAATATTGACTCCCAAAAATGATGAAGTTGATTCCATCAATGAGCTATTGATTAATCAGTTTCCTGGTTATTCATATGCTTATAAGAGTTTCGATTCTGTGGTAGATGATAATTGTAACAATTCTCCATGTGAGTTCCTAAATACATTGTGTCCCGGCAACATGAGTCCACTTAAGTTGATTCTGAAAAAAAACAATTACCCAGTTATACTGCTTCGCAACTTGGACCCAACAATAGGGCTGTGTAATGGAACCCGGTTAGTCTGTAAAAAATTATTTCCAAATCTGATCCAATGTGAAATTGCAACCAGTCACTACAAGGGTGAGCATGTTTTCCTTCCACGAATTATACTCACGCCATCTGCATCAGCAAACTATCTGTTCTAGTTTCAAAGGAAACAATTTCCGATTAAGTTAAGCTTTGCGATGACGATAAACAAAGCACAAGGGAAAACACTACAACAAGTTGGTGTCTACTTAGAGCGACCTTGTTTCTCCCATGGTCAATTGTGCGTTGCTCTTTCACGTGCTCGGAAAGCAAGTAAACTAACGATTTTGGCTAAGCCACTTGCCGAGCAACCAAATAGTACATCTTTGGTGAAAAATGTGGTCTCCTTTGAAATCTTGAGAAGGGCAGAGATTATGTGATCTTTAAGATGGTAAGTTATTTCTTGATGCTGGCTTTGTTCACTTTTACTTTTATTATTCTTGAGAAGGATAAACATTTTTAAATGATGCCTAAGAAAAATATCTCCATGATCAGATTCTATTACTTATGTTGTGCAGGGAAAAATAATGCTTTTCAACTTGAGGGTCATTTGTCCACCCAATTTCCTCCAACATCAAAATTGTGGGTGAGAAGTGTGGTAATATATGTTAAGAGTTGAATACAGGTACTATATTGAAAGAAATCAATTAAGAATTTAAAACTCACTCACATGTATAAAAAAATCAACAAAATAAGCATGTCATTTAATATACAAATCTTTTGTGAGCCTTTTTCCTGATATTCAGAATGAGGACTATTCAAAGTTTGGTTGCCTTAGATTGTACTGATTAACATATCAGGTATGGTGCAAATCTGAGAAGCATGGCTGAGAAGTATTGGTCAGTTTCACCTACTACCTTTTGGACACTGCTCTTACTGTATACTCAACAAATCAACAACTTCCCAATATAGAGATATATACAAAAATTTTCAAACCTTCTTCTTGCAAACAAGCTACTTTGCATCAACTCCTTTTTGCAAAGGATCTACTTCTTACAAGGTAAATACACATTACTTCTTGTTAGTGTTTATTTTCTGCATGATTTTTTTAAATTGTCTCATCACATAAACATTGCACTTTGCAGGCATAATTTTTGCATATTTGTGGTTTGATCTTTGTCAATATAGTAGGTTTTCACCTTTTAACCACTATCATTTTCTTATCTCATAATTGCTTAAATTAGCTGAAAAATTATGTTTATTTCTAGATGAAACCAAAAAAGGTTTATCTGAATAAGCTCGACAACAAGACTAGAGCATACATCATTCAAGTCAAAGTTATTGAGAAGTCTCGACCACAATGCTCACCTAGCAAAGGCACCAGATATCAGAAAATGACATTGAAAGATGAGCAGGTAATTTCGAAACCTACATTTGTAATAGTGTTTTTGTTCTCCTATTCTCTTTTGTAAGTAAAATGAAGTTCTAACTCCATAAATTTCACAGGAAAACACAATGTGAGCCACCCTTTTCCACGATGACATTGAGGCATATGAAGATGTTATACAATGTAACAAAGAGTATGACATCTCTAATGCCTCGGTTAGGAAAGTTGAAGAGTGTTACCAAACCCAAATGAGTTTCAACAATCAAACTCTGATTTAGCCATTGTATGATACGATTGAGGCAAGTGGCCTAGAATATCGTGCAATTGCATCTATCCCTCGAACAGCTAGCTCTGATGATCGCTTTGGTAATAAATTAAACCCATGAATTTTCTTGAAAATCATAAACTCATTATTCAACTGTCATTTATTTTCTAAATTCATAGATCTTTTAGGAGTTGTAATCTTTGTGGAGCAATTAAGACAAGTAATTGCACCAAATATAGATGAAAAAATAGATGTGCGTGAGATTGTTCTGACAAATCAAAGGTACTAATTTTTTTTTTGCAGACAAATACTCTTATTAAATTATGGAATCGTGTCCTCGTACTTTTTGATTTATATGAAATTCTTTCAGCACTGGCCAAATTATGGTTGTGTCAGCCTGGAACTATCTTGCTGTTAGTCACTGTAATGCATTAAGTGAATGGGTGCCCTCATTTCCAGTTGTGGGATTCACAGCTTTGAAACCTTCAGAGCATAAAGGTAAACCCTAAATCAGCAAACAAAAGTGCTTCTTCATGTAAATTAAGGTAGGATAGTTATTATTGTCAAGAATTCTAACATTGTTTGACATAGGTTTCTCTCTCTCAACAACGATGTCAACTTTGGTGATACTCGATCCAACGGGAGAGAAAGCCGAGGCTCTGAAAGAATGGTATTCGCTATATTCTTTGTTATTCAAAGAGCTTATCTGTATATTTCAAGTCATCTTCATCAAGAAAATCATCACTTCCTTACATTAACTCGTGCATTTCACTACGAATGACTTCTAAAAAAAGGTCTGCAACCAAAAATATGATACTTTCTCAACGAAAGTCACAAGTCGACAGAGTGAGGATGTCGTCAAGTAAAAGAATCATACCTACCATTTCAGAAATAAATCAAACCCAAAAAGGTACAAATTCTAGCTTTAATACATGTTACCTGATTTTGACTTACAAAACCAGTTGCAAAAAGGGTCATAAACAGGTAGGATTTCTTACCGAAGATCATTTTGTGATGAGAAAAATAGCATGGTTAATAATTGAGAGACTCTGGCATAGGTTGACACTTAGGTTACATAGCACCTCTAATATGCAATTATCTTGCATTAACACTCAAAATCTGGGCAGAAGCACTTTGTTGTTGCTGGAATCTCACTTTACAATATTAATTGAATATTAATTGAATTTTAATTTATGATGCTCCATTCAAATTATGTACAGGCAAGCAACACTATGCAAGAAGAGCGATATTGGCTATGCGTTCTTATTCCAATATTTGACAAAAAAGACATAAGGTTATATTTAGGATGTGGCAATTGTGGAAAAGGTTGTGATTTATGACAAAGGTGATAATTTCACATGTGCTTGCAACATGAATGAGTCCATCTCTACCCCATGGTATCTTTGTTATCTATTTCCACATTTTATAATACTATTAACAACTTAAAATGTAGAAAACATTTCTAATTCACTTATAACTTTTATAGGATGAACCTGAATTTTGTGGCGACAGATTCTACTGGCTCAATGTCATTCACAGCGTTTGCAGATGATGCAGAAAAAATCTTTGACATCAAAGTTGTTGACTTGTATGACATGTCAGATGATATTCAAAACATAAACCAAACTTCATTCATTGAAATTCACATGCTTTATTAGTTAAATTTTACTATCTATTGACATTACATATGATTTGATTCATAAATAAAGGATAGTGTCAACACCTAAGACAAGTTTACAACCTCTTTGGGGACCAAACCTTTGTATGTCGAAATTGGACCAGAACGTCTCTGTCAAGGAACCGGGTCCTCAAATGGATTCTCAATCTGTTTCGTGCCAATGACTATTGAAGCTCGGCAATAGCAACCGCTGGATAAAGTGCTGTCTTTTGTGTTTTGAATGGTAGCTTCAACAGCAACCGCTGGATAAGGTGCTATCTTTTTGTGTTTTAAATGGGTAGTAATGCGAGATTGTCTATCCTTTTATGATGTTTTTGTAATGTAACTAATATTAGTCACCTTTTAGGTTTAAAGGGAATATACTGAATCTATACTTTTGAAACTATCAGAGAAATAGTATATTCCCTATAAGTTGATGCATGCAAGTGTGATCTTTATTACTTCAAACTTTGTACCCTATTATGCACCCTTTATATGCTCATATGAGAGAAATGGTTTCTGTGCACTATTTGAAAGCTCTAAAATATTGGTGATCTTGTTTGGAGTTCAAGTCTTTACATGCCCCTGGTAGTATAACTTGTTTTTATGGAGGATACAAAAGATAAAGGAAAGGAAAAGCCACCTCCACTGGTACAAATTCATCAATTGCACCATAGATACTCAAACAGGATTTTAATGTTTGGTTGTGTTCTCTTCCCCCCCCCCCCATCTCATCCTCGCTTACGCATGTATCCATATACTATAAACAACATTTGAAAACTATTGATAGTCTCATGTTTTATGAGCTGGTAGTGACTTTCTTAATGAATGTACTAATTTAAAAAGATAAATGATAATCAATTTGGGAGGCCGCTGCACAACTAGTATTTGTAAAAATCATATGAGCTTCCACAATAATGAGTCAAATTTGACGCTCAAAATTCTGAATTCAAATCAAGTCCATTAACAATAGGACATAGAGTAGATGTAAATTCAAAAGTGTAAGTTTCATTTTGTAATATATTTTTTATAAGGAGAATAAACTTATACTCATTATTGGTATTTTAAGGCTATGATTCTTCAGCGTAATTTACTTAAATTCAGTATAGTTCAGTTCATGTGTAACTTTATCACTATGATTATTTTTTATTCCAAAATAAATTTATGATAATAACTATGTCATTAGAAAGATTTTAAAGCATTCTTTCAAATGAGTCCAATATTGAGTATATTTGGACGAATTTTATAAAAGGTCAAATTAATAAAATCAATTCAGTTCATTTCAGTACCAAAATCAAGTGGTGGAATCTAAAAGGGACTTTGGGGAGTCAATTCAGAGCCAAGGCTGAGTCAGACAACATTTGGAATCAAGAAGGAAATGCGAGCCAGATGTGGAAGGGAGTGGCAGATCTCATTAGACATGCTGCAAAGGAGACCTTAGGAGTTTCAAGAGGGCCGGGAGGTTGTAGGAAGGAATCTTGGTGGTGGAGTGAGGATATTCGACAAAGAGTGACAACTAAGAAGGTGGCTTACAAAGCTCTAATGGATAGCATTATAGAAGATGAAAGGGCGGTGAAGCGAGAAATTTACAAAACGGCAAAGAAGGAGGCAAAGAAATCAGTTTCAGAAGCCAAAAACAAAGCATATGAGAGTTTGTACCAAAAATTTAGAAACCAAGGAGGGAGAAAAGGACGTCTTCAGGTTGGCAAGAGCTAGGGAGAGGAAGACTAGCGACTTGGGTCAAGTTCGTTGTATTAAGGATGAGATGGGACGAGTCCTCGTGGACGAGGCAGGAATCAAAGGAAGGTGGCATAGGCATTTCAATGAGCTTTTTAACAATGTTTGGGATGTTGACATTTCCTTGGGTGATCTTACCACGTCCGAGCAACACTGTAACTATAGCTTTTGTCGTCGTGTTACAAAGAAAGAGATCAAAGGGGCTTTGAGGAAGATGAAGAGTGGCAAGGCAGTAGGACCCGATGAGATACCCATAGAGGTATGAAAAAGTTTAGGGGAAGAAGGTTTATCTTGGTTAGTTAGACTTTTCAACATGATCCTCAAATCGGCAAGGATGCAGGAGGAGTGGAGGCTCAGCACACTGATTTCCCTATACAAGAACAAAGGAGACATTCAAAGTTGCAACAACTATAGAGGTATTAAGTTACTCAGTCACACCATGAAGTTATGGGAGAGAGTAATTGAGAAGAGACTAAGAAAGAGTACCCGTATCTCGTAGAACCAATTTGGATTCATGCCAGGGAGGTCAACAACAGTAGTTATTCATCTGCTTAGACGATCTATGGAGTACTATAGAGATAGGCAAAGGGACATGCATATGATTTTCATTGATTTGGAAAAGGCTTATGACAGAGTACCTAGAGAAGTTATCTGGAGGTGCTTGGAAGCCAAGGGGGTGCCAGTCGCCTATATTCGAGTTATTAAGGATATGTATGATGGAGGGAAGACAAGAGTTAGGACTACAGGAGGGGATACTGAGCATTTTTCTATAGATATTGGGTTACATGAAGGTTCAACGCTGAGCCCCTTCTTGTTTGCAACAATTTTGGACGAGCTTACGAAGACTATTCAAGAGGATGTGCCTTGGTGCATGTTATTTGCTGACGACATTGTTTTGATTGACGAGACACGAGAAGGTGTTAATGCCAAATTGGAACTTTGGCGGGATACACTAGAATCAAAGGGCTTTAAGCTGAGTCGGACAAAGACCGAGTACTTGGACTGCAACTTCACGGGAGATAGGGTTGCCTCGGATGTGGAGATTAAGATTGGTACTGAAGTTATACCAAAGATGGATTGTTTCAAGTATCTTGGTTCAGTTATCCAAGGCAACGGCGAGATTGATGACGACGTGACCCATCGTATCAAAGCGGGGTGGCTAAAGTGGAGGAGTGCGACATGAGTGCTATGTGACAGGAAAATTCCATTAAAATTGAAAGGTAAATTCTATTGTACAGCCATTAGGCAAGCTATGCTATATGGGGCAGAGTGTTGGACGGTGAAGCATGTGCATGTGCAGAAGATGCGGGTGGCCGAGATGAGGATGCTTCGTTGGATGTGCAACTTTACAAGAAGAGACAAAATTAGGAATGAAGTGATAAGGGGCAAGGTGGGAGTGACCGACATTGACAACAAGATGCGAGAGACAAGGCTCAGGTGGTTTGGGCATATTAAGAGGAGACATCAAGATGCCCCAGGGAGAAGGTGCGAGAGGATTGTACTTAGGGATTGCAAGAGAGGGAGAGGGCGCCCGAAAAAGAGTTGGGGAGAGGTAATCAGGCAGGATTTGACTCTTCTAGAACTTACCGAGGACTTGGCCCTAGATAGGAAAATTTGGCGTAGTAGGATCCGTGTAGAGGACCCTCGATAGAGTGTGCGATTTGCATTACGTAGGATCATGAGTTTGCGACTTTTTATTTCTAGCTTGTAGTTGTATTCTTCTTTTTAGCTGTTTATGGTAGTAACCTTCTGTTTTGGTGTGACTTTGGTTCTATCCCTCACCCTTGTGCTTATGTAGTGTCTCCTTCTTCATTGCATTCACTCTTGTTTAAAAAAAAAAAAAAAAAAACAACTTTTTGCAAATGTTTTACAAAAAAATAAAATTTTTTGTGGGTCTTTCGGAAACAGTCTCTCTACTAGGTGACTAGTTAGGGGTAAGGCTGCGTACATGTGGACCTCCCCATACCCCGTCCTAGGCGGGATTTATACTGGGTCGTTGTTGTTGTTGTTGTTGTTGTTGTTGTTGTTGTTGTTGTTGTTGTTGTTGTAATTCAGTTCATTTCAATTCAGTTTAATTTTTTCCAACTGAAAAGAATGAAGCCTAAGTGTGCAACAATAATTTTGAATTAAAATCTAATGATTATTACGAATTGCCTGGGTTGTGAATTTTTTTAAAAAATTATTCTAATAATAGAAGATGATAAATAAGAATTCGTACTTAGTACAAGCACGAAATCTACTGATTCTATAGAATTGTAACCAGAGTTTGAAACTACTATTTACACAAATTAATAGAGTAGGAAACTTGCATTAGTGATATTTGCACAAATTCTTTTTGTTATTGTGAAAGAGTTATTGATTTTATCCAAAAATAAAAATTTATTTTAATTTAATAATATATGCAACGTGTTACTAATACACCACCCGGGCTTAAAAACTATTACTACTAAATAAATAAAGTTACGAAGTCTAAACCGACTCCCTTTCCGAGTGCCTTCCCTATTTCTTCATTCGTTATCTTTCCCCCCAAACCCGTCTCCTTCTTCTTAAGTTCTGCTTAACCCTTCGATTTTCGCTGCCTTTTCTCTCTCCTTCTCTGATTCTCTCGCGGTCGTTGCTGCTGCCTGTTATTCGAACCCCTGATCGTCTCTGTTGGGTTGTGGTGAATTGTTATTTGAATTCAATTGGTGGATTCGTTTGAAAGGTAACCTTTATGTCTATCTTTTGAAATTGGATGTATAATTGGTGTTGCTATATTCTTCTTCTTGTTAATATTTGCTACATCTATATATGATTACTGATTATAGGCTAATTTGTATACTAGTGCTCTGCTAAGTTGTTCCCTTTTAAGTAATAGTATGTGATTAGAATTATATTTTTGAGCTAGATGGTAGTTATTAGAATGATAGCTAAAATTGGGATATCTGCCTAGTGAAAGGGACTTAATGGTGTGATTAAACTTTTAAGGGAGATTGAGGGCTAAACCAAGATATATGATTCTTTGGGAACCCGTGCCGTATTGTGAATTGCTTACCCAGAATGGGCTTGAGATTAAATGAGGTTAAGAAAAATTCGGGATATTACAAGCAATTTGTATTTCTCGACAAGTTGAATTAGTCAAACGTTAAACTTTTCCCGTCAGGGCCGTCATGCGAACCTGCAGTTTAATGCAAAAGAAATAGAACCCTTGGAGCCTTGAAATTATATACTCCTATACATTTCTCGATTTAAAGCTTTGTAGTTACATTATCGAAAGTGCATCTTTCATATGACTTGACTTGGTATCACTTATCAGTGTCACCTGAGTAGACGCTACGAGCAATTTCATAATAACCTTTCTGACAGAATATATCTCTGAATTAGGATTCATAGATGCACATATGCATTAATGGAGAGAATTAGAATTGCTTTTTTTTTTAGCCCGCAAACTACACGCGCCGGGCAAGTCAGCCCATCAAGTTGATGGGCTGACGAGCTCAAGTAGAGGAGGAGACCCTTCCTACAAAGAAGGGTAGAGGAGATTTTATTCTCCCTACATAGATGACAATTTGAAACCTTGACCACTGGGTTGTGAGAGTGGGGCACTTACCACTTTTGCTCCCACCTCATCCTCAATTGCTTGCTTACCTGTATTACAGACTGCCCAAGCCCAACAACATCTATGCTGAGGATACCGTCTGATGTAGAAGCAAGAATTTCTCCATAAAATTTTGAAAATGTGGCCAAAACAGACATATCTATATGCATCCTTCTAGACCTTGACTTCTCACCATTCCCTATGACAACATAGTATAACATGAGAATTGGGTTGCCAGATTTGTACATACATAAAATAGCACAATAACTCACAAAGACAATCTTTAGAGGGACAAGAAAAGGAAATTGGACCGGACTGAAATTCCTCCAGATGAACACCAGTTACATGCACCCTAAATCTGGTATAACGAAAGATATGATGTTATTCTGCGCGTATTCGTAGTTGAGATTGATGTACTATGAAACATGAGCATCTAAGCTACCCAATGTTTTTCAGATTGTAGAGTCAATTTTGTCAGAAGTGTTTAAGGACTTCCCTCTCTTCCCTCGCCCGCGTCCCCCTTGAAAGAACCTGAGCTTCCCGGACTCCAGGCAATAGAGTTGTTCAGAAAACTGGAAAAAAGGTTTTTGTACTGTAAAGGTAGAGGGAAAAAAGAATGGTACAATAACCGTACTAGTAAAATTATTGTGTTTATCAGTTACGGTTACAGACTTACAGTTTGCAAAATAACCAAAAACGGTTGATTGAAAATCCTAAAATAATAATACTAAATGAAAGAAAAGCCCAATCCCATTGCAATTTTGTAATACCCGGAGTTTTTATTGTAATTACAGAAAATCATATACTTATTTATAAAATAGAAGTATTTATTATGGAAATTCCTCAAAATCTGGTGCAAGCTTCCTCCAAGTATAGGAACTCCCATCCAGTTTTGCAGTTGTCTCCATATGCTTGCAGATACAGGACATTTAAAGATAAGTGGTCAACTGTTTCAGCAGCGGTGTGGCACAGTTCACACCGATTGACCAATATATACTCCCTCTTGCACAGATTATCAATAGTAGGTAGTGCTCTGTGAGCTGCAAGAGCTGTGATGTGTGCATGCTTCGGTATTGAGGCTGGATCCCAAACTGGATCCCAAACCAAAAACATGGATTTGTTTTACCCCTCCAGAACTTGTAAGCCTTTTTTACCACTGACCTGCCTTCCTTATTCCATTCTGACAACTTTTGCTTACTCTGTTGCACTCCCCCAGCAAGGTTTGCAAAATCATCTCTTGTATGCAACATTTGCTTCCAGAGCCAGGAGTCACCTTGTCTACATTGCACCTCCCAGATGGATTTTTTCTGTAAATAGTACTTATGCACCCAATCTGACCAAATAGAATTGGTCTTATATTCCAATTTACCCAACCATTTCATTATTAGAGCTTGGTTCCAGCTTAGCGCCTCCTAAACATTGAACCCGCCACCTTTCTTTGCACTGCAAATTTTTTTTGCCAACTAAGAAATATATGCTTCCTTTTCCCTTCAGCATTTCCCCATAAGAAATTTCTACACAATTTATCAATATCATGTAATACAGTTTGAGGCAGAGGAATTCAGTACACCAGAAGTTTTGAAGGCCAAATACGACTGAATGTATGAGTTGTGTTTTTCCTGCATAAGATAAGAACTGAGTTGCCCAGTGGTCTATCTTGTGCTTCACTTTATCATGTAGAGGTTGACACATAGCTTTAGTTAGCCTGGATGAGTTAAGTGGTAGCCCTAGATATTTGAAAGGCAAAGCCCCCTCCACAAAACGTGTAGCATCCAGAATAGTGCTCTTTACCTCATCTCTAACTCCACCGAAGTGGATGTAGTCTTGCTGGGATTGGCTGGAGGATTGGCTTCCGCTCCTGATTTATTAACAAAATCTTTCAGGCAGTTAAGAACAGCTTGTACAGAAGGAAGATCGCCTCTTACAAATACAAGCAAGTCGTCTGCAAAACATAAATGGTTGAGCTTCAGTCTTAAGCATTTGGGATGCCATGAAAAACCAGCCTGTGAGCTTATCTTGTTCAGCTGTCTAGAGAGTACTTCCATGCATAGCACAAACAAAAACGGAGATATCGGATCTCCTTGTCACAATCCTTTTCTCCCCTCAAAGTATCCTTTAGGAGTCCCATTGATGCAGATGGAAAATTTAGGGCTCCTGATGCAGATCATAATCCATCTCACAAATATAGGAGGAAATCCTAAACTTTGCAAGGTTTTTTCTGAAAAATCCCAATTTAGTGAGTCATATGCTTTACGAATATCCACCTTGATTATCGCTCGAGGAGACACGTCCCTTCTTCCTTAGTGTTTTGCTAATTGATGTGCCACTGCTACATTGTGAAATAGGCTTCTTCCAGCCTCCAGGCACAAAAGCTGATTGCTCCCTCCCAATAAGCCCATCCATACACCCCTGAATTCTTGCCGAAATAATATTCGTTATAGTCTTGTATACTCACTGCTGCTGTGTACTTCCTCTGGACAGAAAGGAACAGTAGAATTTTTAGAGGTTCTCACAAAACTGAGGAGAAAATTGTGAGTCAGATAAAAATTTTGGTTAGTGCAAGAATGATAGATGTAAAAACCACTGAATTTACTGAAGAACAAATTGTAAATAGACTATTAGTCAGCTAGCCATTTCTTTTGTGGATGGGAGAAGTATGTTGGATATACATGGATAGCACCTTGGTATTCCATACTCTTGTAAATTTCTACCCAAGGATACTACATTGGTATTCCTTTGGATAATGGAATGAAATACTCACCATTTTTCAAAAAAGAAAGAAAAAAAAGTATTTATTTTGAACGTGTGTTGATTTATTGTTGTAGTTATTTCTGCTTGGGCTTTATTGGAAAAAAAAAGAGAAAAAACTATTGGATTTGGACTCTAAGAGTCTACACCCAAGTGACTCCCCCGCCTCTTTCTCCTTATTTATTTCTTACCGTCTTTTTTCCCAAATTTCCCCCAAAAACAAAAAAAAAAAAAAAAGAAAAAAATAGAAACCCTGTTGAAAGTCGAAGTTTACTCCTCTGTTTTGTGCGTTTTCTCTCTCTTCTGCTTGGTGCGTTAGAACCCCAACTTGCCTTTGTTTTGTGGCTGCTACTGTTGTTGTTTCGACCACCAGGTGCTCTGACCCGTCCCAATTCGCTGGTTTATACCCGCCAATCTTTTGGACTAATTCTTTTTAGTTTTAGTCAATTTTAGGGGTTTGGTATTTCTTAACTTCCGATTTTGTGGGTTCCCTTATTAATTGATTTTCTTGTTATTTTTTGCATATAGATAATTGCTGATTGATTCAAGGATTGGCTCGTTAATTTTCTTTGGAGATCGAATTGAAGGTAACCTTAATGGAGTGTTTACTAAATTACTATGTCCGGATGATTAGATTGATATTTCTCTGATGTTATGATTGATGTATGATCACTAGCAGCAGCAGCAGCAGCAGCAGCAGCAGCAGCAACAACAACAACAACAACAACAACCACCCAGTAAGTATCCCGCCTAGGACGGGGTCTTGGGAGGTCCAGATGTACGCAGTCTTACCCCTAACTAGTCGCCTAGAAGAGAGACTGTTTCCGAAAGACCCACAAAAACTTTTTTTTTTTTTTTTAATACATTTGCAAAAAGGATTTTTTTTTTTTTCTCTAATAAAAAAAGCAATAAAGGATGATCAAAAGGGCAAGAGAAGTAAAGCAGTAAATATACTAACACAAGATATTACTAAATGAACAACATAAAGTGAAGAAGACACTACAGGCTATAAACAAAATGAATCAACCTCTAGTACTAGCCAATGCAAAAACCATAATATAACGAGGATCCTCTACACGAATCCTACTACGCCATAATTTCCTATCTAGGGCCAAGTCCTCGGTAAGTTCTAGAAGGGTCAAATCCTGCCTGATTACCTCTCCCCAAGTCTTCCTCGGGTGTCCTCTTCTTCGTTTACAGTCTCTAAGTATAATTCTCTCACACCTTCTCACCGGTGCATCTCGATGTCTCCTCCTCACATGCCCAAGCCACCTAAGCCTTGTTTCTCGCATCTTGTTGTCAATATCGGTCACTCAGCACTTCGTTCCTAATTTTATCTCTTCTTGTAGAGTTGCACATCCAGCGAAGCATCCTCATCTCGGTCACCCGCATCTTCTGCACATGCACCTGCCTCACCGGCCAACACTCCACCCCATATAGCATAGCTGATGGCTGAACAATAGAATTTGCCTTTAAGTTTTAGTGGAATTTTTCTGTCACATAGAACTCCTGTTGCACTCCTCCACTTTAGCCACCCTGTTCTGATACGATGAGTCACGTCATCATCAATCTCGCCGTTGTCCTGTATGATTGAACCGAGATATTTGAAACAATCCCTCTTCGGTACCACTTCAGTACCAATCTTAATCTCCATATCCGAGGCAACCCCATCTCTTGTAAATTTGCATTCCACGTACTCGGTCTTTGTCCGACTTAACTTAAATCCCTTTGACTCTAGTGTATCCCGCCAAAGTTCTAGTTTGGCATTAACACCTTCTCTAGTCTCGTCTATCAAAACAATGTCGTCGGCAAACAACATACACCAAGGCACATCCCCCTGAATAGTCTTAGTGAGCTCATCCATAACGGTTGCGAATAAAAAGGGACTCAACGATGACCCCTCATGTAACCCAATATCTATAGAAAATTGCTCAGTTTCTCCTCCTGTAGTCCTGACCCTAGTCCTCACTCCTTCATACATATCCTTAATAACTCGAATATACGCGACTGGAACCCCCTTGGATTCCAAACACCTCCACATAACTTCTCTGGGTACCCTGTCATAAGCCTTCTCCAAATCAATGAAAACCATGTGCAAGTCACTTTGTCTATCTCTGTAGTACTCCATAGAACGTCTAATCAGATGAATCGCTTCTGTTGTTGACCTCCCTGGCATGAAACCGAATTGGTTCTCCAAGATAAGAGTACTCTTCCTTAGTCTCTTCTCACTCACTCTCTCCCATAGCTTCATGGTGTGACTGAGTAGCTTAATACCTCTATAGTTGTTGCAGTTTTGAATATCTCCTTTGTTCTTGTATAGAGGAATCAATGTGCTGAGCCGCCACTCCTCCGGCATCCTTGCCGATTTGAGGATCATGTTGAAAAGCCTAACTAACCACAATAAACCTTCTTCCCCCAAACTCTTCCATACCTCTATGGGTATCTCATCTGGTCCTACTGCCTTTCCACTCTTCATCGTCCTCATGGCCCCTTTGATTTCTTCCTTCGTAACACGACGACAAATTTAATAATCATGGTAGTTGCTGTGTTGTTTGAATTTACCTATAATGGTGGTTGGTGATCTTAAAATTATGGTAAGGGTTTATACCACTATTGATGGATAGGGATTTTTGGCTCGAGTTTGTTTGTTTTTAATTATTTTTCTAGAAAATCAAGGGTGTAACACTAGTAGTATGTATGCACTTGATGTTTTTATCGTATGTTCCACCGGACTGTACAACTTAAGTATAGGATCCTTTTTTTTTAGACTAAATTACGTAATTGAATGTCAACACATATTACGTAATTTATAAAGTGGAAATCATGAAGTTTCAGGCATTTTATGATACCCATGTTATCTAAAAGAAACAAATATAATTGAAAATTTAATTAAATCAATGATGTGGCATATGCGGATATGCTTGCGGATTATGCCACTTTATATATAAGTATTAGATTAGATCTTTATTGAGTCATAAACAAATGGTGAGTTTTCAGGCACAGAGGCAATGGCGAATTGGGGTGAGATTCCAAGAGATCTTGCACAAGACATTGTTGGACATCTGGAATTCCATGAAGATTGTGAAAACTTTAGGCAGGTTTGTTCTGGGTGGAGATCAGTTTCAAAGGAACCAAGCAATTCCTACAAAACACACCAACCTCCTTGGCTCATGCTCACTGATAAGCCTGAAAGTCCATACCGCAGATATTACAATCACGTCAACTCCAGGGTCGTGCAAAATTGATCTCCCTCCTACACTCGTTAGGAGTGGGAGCCACAATAATGACCACGACGAGGACCAGATCGGAAGGTACTTCTCCTTGCGAGGCTGGATCATCTCGGTGACCCAGAGCCGTAAGATTAATCTTTTCAATGCCCTTTCAACGAACGTGATTAAACTCCCTAGTCTGTTAGTTGATGAAATTGAATCGGCTGAAGGTGAATGGGAAGATTGGATGCACTCACAGTTTTTCTCCAAATTCATCTTGTCAAAGACCCCATTCTGTAATGATGATGATGATGATTTAGCTGTTGCGATGATTTTTGAAGGCAATCGTCGGCTTGCCTTTTGGAGACGTGGACAAGAAAGGTGGATAAAGCCTACCTTACAATTTGGTTGGATCCACGACGTTTGTTTATTCCAAGGAGAATTCTATGCCATCAATGATTTAGAACAAGTTGTTGCATTAGGGAGCAATAAGCACCCACCAAGAATAGTGGCCGCCTTAAATCTAAGAGCCCTTGTATTTGTCGATGCTGAGTCTTCGCATTATTATTATCTTCTAGAATGGGTACGAGGAGGTCGATCGACATTGTTGATGATCTGCAAGGGTGTACTGGTTGACGACCTTGTTGGGCATAAGTCAAGGTGGTTTCGAGTATTTGAGTTCAATGTTGAAACTGGAGCTCTTGAACAAATAGCGAGCTTGGGGAATAAAGCTATATTCGTGGGTATTAATTCTACGTTTTCAGTTGTGGCATCTGATGATGAACGTGGTTGTAACGCCAATTGCATTTATTTTAAGGATGATTATATGTATTATAACGATGGCATCGGCTTTGGCGGAAGTGACATGGGTGTCTACAGTTTGACGGAAGACAAAATCGATCATATTCCTTATCAAGGTCCTTCGCGTAAATGTAACATTACCCCACCCGTATGGGTTGAAATGATTAAATAGGATAGTGTGTAGTGCCTTAGCTTGTATTGCTCGTTGGGTTCATATTAAAGAGGAATTAGAATTTTTATTAAATGTATTTAAGTAATTGCAGTTTTAACAAGTTAACTTTATGTAAAATAAAGTTGTTAAAATAAAGTTGTTAAAAATTGTTAGTTTATCAGAACATTTTATCCAAACATCAATTCTCCTAGTAATTGACATCTAAACTCCTAAGATTACTTTTACTTTCTACAATTTTCATTATAGACGCCCCAATTACTTTGAAGAATATTTATTTATCATTATTATTAGTTTTATTTACAATTCAAGCAAAAAACGATAAAGAGTTTTATTATCTTATTCTGATTTTTCGCGTTTTCTGTTTTGAGAATCAGCGTTTTTCATGTCTGAGTTTTCTGCGTCCGAGTTTCCGTTTCCGTACTACATTGTCTATAACTATATCTGTATCTAAAAAAAGAGTCGCAACTATAACTCATCTGGTTACATCGAGATCTTTTTTTCTTTTTCCTTTTTTTTTGTGGAGAAAAGAGAATGTGGCATTCTCCCATTAACAGTTTTGCAGCCATATCCCAATAAGCACCCTAAAGGAATAGAGATAATAATAATAATAATAATAATAATAATAATAATAATAATAATAATAATAATAATAATAATAATAATAATAAAATTATTATTATTATTATTATTATCAATATATTATGACTAATATTTTAATTTTGCGGCATAAAACTAGGCTGTGTGAGTACATAGTGAAAACTATATACACATTTTCGTGTGGCGAAGACACAGGAGTAGAATCATATTCTTTTTGTGGCATAAAACTAGCTTGTATTCATGGATACTATCCCAATTGCGGCGGATACAAGCTTGATAATCTGTTCACTTAATTTGCCACAATTGTGACAGTTAATAAGTTGCTGTTATGGATTAGCTCATTTTGAAACTTCGGTTGACCTGATTGAGAAACTAAGCAACAAAATAAAAACAATATATTAAAAAAACAGAGCTCAGATGTTATCGGATTTATACAAATTTACTTCATGTTGTTGTACATGTACAGCATAAACAATATATTAAGAATCGAGACGACCTTAATTTTCTTCATCGGAATCAAATGTTTGCCACCTTCTTAGAGATTCTATTACATCTGCAGCTTTATCGGAATCCCTGAGTAGGTATATCCCTGAGTAGCCTGAGCTGCATTTGGAGTATGATAACCATCCGGTCTTTGCATCGTTGCAATGGCCTCTGCAGCTGTTGATTTGGCCTTGACGGTTTCATATTTCTGCATGTCATAGATAAGCTCTTTCTGTAACTGTTTATCAGCTACCAGCACGTCCTCGATCTCATTCTTGTAGTCCTCGAGATGCACATGAAGAGTTGAAGGCACTCCATGAGGGAGCCAATGAGAGGGCTGTTTTTGCTCTACTCTAACAAGCACTTTTACTCTATGACTATGGGAATGGTGTTCTGGGTAAGACCCTTCTTGACTGCTTGAGTTATTATTGCTCTTCTTCTTGCAGCTGCTGTAGATCCATCTCCCCTTTATTCATCCATGTCAGCAGAATCTGGTTTGATGGAAGCCTCATCTCTTTGCAGGTGAGAACTCGAAATGCATCCTGCAACAATAACACGCAATGAGTCCAGCTACAAGAACAACATCGTACATTGATTTTCAATCACAAGACTCTAGACTGATTCCCAACCACAAAAGTCATTTCAGAACCACAACACAATCTTCTTAAACATTAAGGATGCCTAACTGAACTGGTGAACTGATGGGTGATTCAAAACATCGCCTGTCAATAACATTTGAAAGACTGAATGAATGATACTATTTGATTGCATGATGTTTAACGAATAAACTTGGTCATATCGAATTGAAGCATTTTGATCATATCATGACAAGTTAAATTAGCCAAACTTCAATATTTTTACCATCTTGATAACCTGTTGTTTAATGCAAAAGGAATAGAGCCAATGAGCCTAAAAATTATATATACATTTCAAGATTTAAAGCTTTGTAGTGACATTATCGGAAGTGCATCTTTAACATGACTTGAGTTGTGCTATCAGTGTCACCTGAGGAGACCCTACGACGAATTTCATAATAATCCTACTGACAGAATATATCTCTAAATTAGGATTTATGCCTATATGCAGAAGCAAGACAGAGAACTGCTTACCTGTATTACAGACTGCCCAGCAACATCATCTATGCTGACGACACGGTCTGATGTAGCAGCAAAGATTTCAGCACAAATTTTGCAAATGTTTGCCAAAAGGTAGACATATATTTGCTTCTGGACCTTGACTTCTCTCATTCCTTCTGATAACATATAACGGGAGAATTGTGTCGCCAAATGTGTATATACCTAAAAGAGAAAAATAACTAAATGGATCTTTTCAGCTTCTGCATCATTTCAGGAACATCTCCTTGGACAATCTGCATCTGTAACCACTCAAAACATGACACCAGCACATCTCTGACCCATTCACAGCAGAAGAATAGGTGCGAGTCTGTTTCATTCAATCCTTGTAGATTCCCACTGTAGATTCCCAAGTTGCATTCCCATCTTTGTCAATCTATCAGCTGTCAGTAGTCTCCTCCTTACAGTCAACCACATTATGAAACATGAATAGGACCTCAAACAATATCCGCATTTCTCCAGACAATCTGCTCTCACAGAAGAGCATTGTAGCAACTTTTTATACTATAAATTCCATTCTTATTGAGTTTATAAATTCCATTCTTATTGAGTTTATCCGCATTTCTTGTTGTCAACATTAAAACAACACTGTAATTCAACCATCAGTTTATGAAGCCTCCTTCAGTACCAGCTAGTATCCAGAGCAGGTTCATAATCCCACAACTTTTTCCCCCTCATATACACTTCATTGACCCATTTAACCCATAGCGTCTTTCTTTGCAGCAAGATTCCAAATATGCTTTCTCACCGCAGCTTTATTCAACAGTCCACTATTTCTGATATGAAGACCCCCATTTTTCCTGTATAAAAAGATTGTGTTGTGCTTCTGAGATGGAAAATCAATGTACAATCTTGTTATTTTGGTGGGACTCAAAGCTTGTTATTGCTGCAGGATGCATTTCGAATTCTCACCTGCAAAGAGATGAGGCTCTCGTTAAGCATCACCAGATTCTGCTGATATGGATGAAGAAGGGGGAGATGGTGCAGGATCTACAGCAGCTGCAAGAGGAAGAGAAATAACTCAAGCAGTCAATAAGGGTCTTATCCAGAACACCATTCCCATATGCATAGAGTTAAAGCGTTTGTTAGAGAGCAAAAACAGCCCTCTCATTGGCTCCCTCATGGACTGTCTTCGTGTGCTTCTCATGGACTACAAGAACGAGATCGAGGACATGCTGGAAGCAGATAAACAGGTACAGAAAGTGCTTATCTCGTACATGCAGAAAAATGAAACCGTCAAGGCCAAATCAACAGCTACAGAGGCCATTGCAACGATGCAAAGACCGGATGGTTATCATAATCCAAATGCAGCTCAGGCTACAACTGAGAAGAGTAAATTGTCAAAGTTGCAGAGTAATTCAAAGGTGGCTTCAGCAATGGCAGATGTAGCAGCAACAGCTGTTGCTACGTCTATACTAAAGGAAGTAAACCGAGGAGCATTAACACCGCCATTGAGTTCGCTTAATATACCTAGACTGAAATTTACACAGGGAGGTGGTCTATCTAAGGCAGATAAAGCTGCAGATGGATTAGAATCATTAAGAAGGCGGAAAACATTTGATTCCGATGAGAACCTCTGATTTCAATGAGTTGAATGGAAATCAGGGAAGCAAAACTCCAGCAATGCAAATAAAGAAAAACAAAAATTTACAACACAGAAGAAGCATATAAATTGCAACTACCAAATGTAAGCCATTGTCAAGAAGTTCAAAAGCATGGTGTTTAGGAAATCTGCACTTTAAAGGTGTACCGACTTTGATAACATTATCTACACTTCTTGCACCTTTCTTGTCCGTCATAGTAAACTAAGCTTGAGCATACCCTAAACACCTATAATGATAAAACTATAGAAGTGCTTAACAGTAGGCAAATAAAGCAAATCCGTATTCACGAAAACAGATATATTGATCCAGATCAGATCACAGGACGTCTCACGTACAGCAAACAACCATGACCGAAAAATGACACGGAACTATAGTAGTGTTCAGAAAATCAAGTTAGGATGATCATTTATGGCTTTAAACAAAACGTACTTTAGAGGCCAAAAATGGCACATCTGGTTCAGTGCTGAAGTAAAAGAACACACAACCTTGCATAGAAAACAAAAAGGAACATGAAAATATAATGTTTTATACAGATATAAAATAAGGTTGGATTTAGATATAGATAGATTTGAATCAGTAGAAAATGTTATGATAAACTAACAACTTTATTTTACATAAAAGAAAGTTGACATATGAAACAACAATCCTTGTGTGAGACCAACTGAAGAAAAAAAATTAGGATCACTATTAAGAAATATACAGGTCACTGATTAATAGTGACCCGACTTCACTAAAAATTGAAAGGAAATCGTCGTTTCACAAAAAGTTATAATAATACAGTCTCAAACAAGTTTTTGTGGTTATCAAAACTAAAATGAATAACAAAATTTTAACCCAAATACAAGCTAAGGCACTATTCAATTTATTCAACCCATAAGGGTGGGCTAATGTTACATTTACGCGAAGGACCTTTTTTTTTTTTTTTTTTTTTTTCTGGAAAGGTAAAAAGATTTTCATTACTTCCAAATAAGGATATTCAATGAGTACAACCAGCTAACTGCGCTCCAAAATACACGTAAAACAAAGCAATCTACTCCTAGAGTAAACTAGCTAAGGGAAACTTCACACAAAACGCTAATAAGCTGTAAAAACACATAAACTCAAGGCAAATAATTCAACTGCTGGCAAAAATAATCTTGTGTCTTCTTGTTCCTAGCAGCTGCACTTCTGGCATGGATAGCATGGACAATATGTTTAGCAATATCTGTCACATCACCTCTCTGCCCCTGGAAAATCCTGGAGTTCCTTTCCCTCCATATATACTACACAACAGCTGAGCAGATAGCTGCATGTGCAAGAGCCTGAGGCTGTCTTCCTCTAGCAATGGAACTAGCTTGTTGCATAAAACTCTCCCATGTAGTGGCAGTGAGAGGGACATGCAGCCAACTCATCAACTTCTGCCACAGCTGGGTAGTAAACTCACAGTCAAAGAATATATGAGATAAGGTTTCCTCAGATTTCTTACACAAACTGCAGATGCTTGGCCCCTGTATGCCAATCTTGTGCAGATTCTTCCAAGTAGGAAGTCTATCAAGCACACATAGCCAGAGGATAAATCTCCATTTGGGAACAGCTAAAGAACACCAAACCAGTTTGGACCATCTTTTCTTCTCTGCAGCAGGCAGCAGGGATTTGTAAACTTTTCCCACTTTGTATTTGATAGGTTCCTGGTTCAAAACACTAGCAACCATCTCATTTCTCAAATCAAACAGCTTCTGGATAACCCAGGAAGCTTGTGTAGGTTTAGGAGCAGACCAAAAGGAACCTTGTTTCATATAATAAGCATGTATCCATTTAACCCACAGTTTCTCTTGATGATGTTGAACATCCCAAATCAGCTTCCCAAGAGCTGCCTTCTTCCATAAGGCAAGGTCAAAGATACCAGCCCACCCTGATTTGCAGGTTTGCAAAGGGAAGACCATGCAACCAGGGCCCTGCTGCTAGGGTCTGAGGATCCTGTCCACAAGAACCTCCTACAAAGCTGCTCGACTTGATGTATTACAGACAAAGGGAGATTGAAAAACTGTGTCCAATAATTGTTCATTGCAAATCAAACAGATTTGAGCAATTGCAGCCTTCCTGCATATGAGAGGAACTTGGTTGTCCATGCTTGAATTCTGCTGGTAATTCTCTAAATTAGGGGATCATAATAACTGATATGCAATCTCTTTGAGGTGAGAGGGATGCCAAGATATCTGAAAGGAAGCTCCCCTGCTTGCATTCCCAAACAGTTAATAATATCCCTTTGCTCACTCTCACTGACTCCTCCAAAATATATCTCTGATTTTTGATTATTTGCACAAAGTCCAGCACATTCAGAGAACTTCTGAAATTGAAGGAAGAGCTGCTGCACAGATTCAGTATCTCCTCTGGAAAATAAAAGCAGATCATCTGCAAAGATGCTGTGAACAAGCTCAAACTTCTTGCACCTTGGATGGTACTTGAACCCTGGTTGCTTTTCAGCTCCTTAAGACATCTAGACAAGTAATCCATGGCAATCACAAAAAGATAAGGAGAGATAGGATCACCCTGTCTCAATCCTCTCTTAGCATCAAAAGGTTGTGTTGGTAGTCCACTGATAAGGAGAGAATAACTAACAGAGCAAATCCACATTTTCACCCAATTTACAAATTTCACAGGAAACTGCAACCCAAGAAGCACTTGTTCCAGGAAACACCACTCAAGCGAATCATAAGCTTTCCTCAAATCTACTTTCAAAATGCATCTTGGTGAAATTCCCTTCCTCCCATAGAATTTAATTAATTCATGAGCTAGCACAATATTATCAGCAATGAAACGATTTTTAATAAATGCAGATTGTTCCTAACTAATAATGCAGTCCAATACACTACTCAATCTGTTGGCCAGGGATTTTGATAATATTTTATACAAAATATTGCAACATGCAATAGGTCGAAAGTCACTCACCAGCATTGGATTTTCCTTCTTTGGGACTAAGGTGACAGAAGTGCAGTTAAGAGCTTTAAGCATCTTCCCAAAGTGGAAAGTGCTTTGGATAGCATGAGTAATTTCTTGTCCCACTGTATCCCATGAGGCCTTGTAAAACGCAGCTGTATAACCATCTGGTCCTGGTGCTTTGTCACCATCCATTTCCCAGAGTGCTTTTTTAATCTCCTCAGCAGTGAATGGCTCACAAAGACTAATCTGCTGTGCTGCAGATAATACACTGCCATTAGCTATCACTTGAGGATCAATGGCTGGAAGCTACTCAACAGCTGTCCCCATGAGTCCTTGAAAAAAGGAAATAAACTCCTCCTGAATTCTCTGTGGCTCAGTAATACGTGCCCCTATAGCATTATGAATAGAGATGATCCTATTTGTGGCTCTTCTAGCTTTGACACAGGCATGGAAGTAGCTAGTGTTAGAATCACCTGTCTGCAACCAGGTAATTCTTGATTTTTGTCTAAGGAAACTCTCCTCCAGCTGCAACAGATTCTCATACTTTCCCGCAGCATCTTTCTCTTTATTAATCAAATCAGTGTTCAACAAATCATGTCTCAGTTCAGATTGAATCTGCTCAAGCTCAGTTCTTGCAATAATAACTTTCTGACTCATATTAGAGCAATACAGGTAAGATTTCTTCAATAAATATTTCAAATTCTTGTGCTTCTGAATGACCTTGAACATAGAAGACCCTGATCCCTCAAAATACCAACCCTGTTTAACAATAGATCCAAAAGACTGATGTTTGATCCATGCATTAAAAAATCTAAAGGGCTTTTTTCCACAACTATCATCATGTTTAAAGTGCACAATACCAGGAGAATGATCAGATATAGAAGGAACCATAAACTCAACCTCCACAGCAGGGTATTAAGCAAACCAGACACCATTACCAAGAACTCTATCTATTCTACTATACACCCTGTCAGCAGCATTTTGTTTATTGCACCAAGTAAAATCAGACCCTGTGCTCCTAATATCTTCCAATCCCAGAGAGGAGTAAAGCAATTGAAGCTCATTATTCCCAGAGAACCTATTCCTAGTTTGTAGTCTCTCAGACATGTGTAGAGTAGAGTTGAAGTCTCCTCCCAGTATCCAGGGCTCAGCAATAGAATTACCATGACTAATAATTTCCCGCCAACAACTCTCTCTTGCAATAACACAATTTCTAGCATAAATAGCAGTAACATAAAATTTCTCACCAGTCATAAGCTCAAGTTTACAATGAATAAACTGATCAGTGACTTTTTCAGCAGCAACACTAAGAACATTAGGGTCCCAAGCAAGTAAGATTTTACCATTAGTAGCTTGAAAATTACTACTATAGGACCAGGCATGCATCAAATGGGCAGTAACTTTACTAAGCTTAGAAAGTTTCACTCTGATTTCAACTAAAGAAGCAAAGGAAGTTTTATGCTTAAGAAGAAATTTCTTCACCTCTCTCTGCTTCTGGGGCTTATTAATGCCCCTCACATTCCAGAATATGAGATTCATGGGGAATGAATAGGGTAAGGAGGTCTGCCCTCCCCTTCCTTGCTTCTTCCACATGACAGGTTCACCACAGGGTTGCTGCCAAAAGCAATGGCAGGTGCCTGCAAAACAATAGAAATTCCTTGGCCTATACTAGGCTCAGGAGCAGGGACTTCAGGGTCATGATCTTGCAATATTGCAAAGGAGTTCCCATTCAGAACTGAAGCCTGGGCCTTCTCTAAGCTCTCCCATCTCTGCTCCTCCACAGAGTTTGAGCAATCCCTTTGCTGGAAATAAAGAGCTTCTTCTACCTCATCTGGAGATAGATTGGCAGTAGAACTCATATTAGGGTCAGATGGGTTAACAACACCATTCGGCTCACTTGGTGGTTGCCTAGGTCTCCATGTTGTTGCATTTCTCCTTCTTCTAGCTCTTCTATTCTGAGCAGGGGGATGTCCTTGGGCACCAGCAGGGTTATTGCTAGTAGATGTAGAATTTAGCCCACATTTCTCAGACATGTGGCCAAATTTCCTACAAGACTGACAAAAAGCAAGCTTCCATTCAAATTGCACTGCTTGCTTGACCATAGTACCATCATCTGCCTGGAACCAGACCTCCTTAGGAAAAGGGACTGTGATATCCACATTAATGAGTAGGCGAGCAAAAGAAATCCTCTCCTGTTCAGCAGTGACTCTATCAACATGAAGTGGCCTACCCACACAGCTGCCTAATCTACTCAAGGAGTCGAGTGACCAACATTGCAAAGGCAAATTGGGGAACTGAACCCACAAAGGGACTTTACGATATGTTGAAGGATCCATCTTAAAGTCACTGGTCCATTCAAGCAACATGAAAGGTTTGGAATTAAAAGCATACGGCCCTCTAGCAAGCACATCATTCATATCACTCTTTGGAGCAAACTTGAAAATAAAATACCCTTCCTCATGTAGATAACATTTAGGATTTGACACAAAATTCCAGTGAGAATTCACATAATTTTCCATTTGACTGAAATACGGTTCATCACCCAAAACAAAGCCAATAAGAGATGTTGCCCATTTCTTATTTTCCTTTTCAATTTCAGATTTCAGCAACTTAGCAACAAGTTTACCATCCTTAATCACAGGGGGAATATACTTGAGTTTTGTTGCTTCAGTAGCTATACGATTGGAGGCAATAAACGCATAATTCTCAGTTTCAGGCATCGAATTTACCTCATTCGCGCCTAAAATTGATGGAACAGTAGCAGAAAAAGGAGTGGGGATCATTGAGAAATTCTCTTGGGGAGATGGAGCCGGAGGTGCAACCGGGGTAGCTACCTCCGATACTGGTGAATCACCCCCTTGCAGAGGAGTAGGGACCATCAAGAGTCGTCGTACAGCTCGAGGCCCAGAAACTGGCGCCTCCTAAAACCCTGGCAAACCCTTCGAGAACGAGATGAGAGCCCCAAAATCACGAAGTGGCACCGATTGTCTCTTACCGGAGTTCTTCCCCATCAATGGCGAAGTCGGTGTATGTTAGCAAGTTCAGCTTAACCTACGCCTGCAGAGCATTTTGTAGAGAGAGAAACTTTTTTTTACCGGTCGTGCTCCTACTTGCATAAAGCTATTTACGCGAAGGACCTTGATAAGGAAGAGGATCGACTTTCTCTTCCACCAAACTGTAGACACCCATGTCACTCCCGCCGAAGTCGATCTCATTGGAATAATACATATAATCATCCGTAAAATAAATGCAATTGGCTTCACAACCACGTTTAGATGCAACAAGAGAAAATATACCCACGAAAATAGCTTTATTCCCTAAGCCCGCAATACTCGAAACCTCCGTGACTTATGCCCAACAAGTTCATCTACCTGTACATCATTTCCAATCACCAGCAATGTCGATCCTCCTCCTCGTACCCGTTCTAGAAGATAATAGGAGCGCTCAAAACCATTGTGAGGTACAATGGCTCTTAAATTTAAGTCGGCCACTATCCTTGGTGGGTGCTTACTGCTCCCTAGCGCAACAACTTGTTGTAAATCATTGATGGCATAAAATTCTTCTCGGAAAAAATAAATGTCCTCGATCCAACTAAATTGTAAGGTAGGCTTTATCCACTTTTCTTGCCCACGTCTCCAAAAGGCAACCCGACGATTGCATTCAAAGATCATCGCAACAGCTAAATCATCATTACAAAATGGGGTTTTTGACAGGATAAGTTTGAAGAAAAACTGTGAGGGCATCCAATCTTCCCATTCACCATAAGCAAATTCAATTTCATCAACCGGCAAACTAGGGAGCTTAATCACGTTCGTTGAAAAGGGGTTGAAAAGAGTAATCTTACGGCTCTGGGTCACCGAGATAATCCAGCCTCGCGAGGAGAAGTACTTTCGGATTTGGTCCTCGTTGTGGTCGTAATTGTGGCTCCCACTCTTAACGAGTGTAGGAGGGAGATCAATTTTGCACACCATAGAGTTGGCATGGCTGTAATATCTGCGGTATAGACTTTCGGGTTTATCAGTGAGCATGAGCCAAGGAAATCGGTGAGTTTTGTAAGAAATGCTTGTTTCCTTTGCTGCTAATCTCCACCCGGAACATACCTGCCTAAAGTTTTCACAATCTTCATGGAATTCCAAATGTCCAACAATCTCTTGTGCAAGATCTCTTGGAATTTCACCCTAGTTCGCCATTATCCCTGCCTGAAAACACAACTTTTTTTAAAGACTCAATAAAGATCTTATCTAATATCTTTATATAAAGATGGCATAATCCACCACCACAGCCACATATGCCATTAAAATTAAATTTTTAATTTTATTTGTTTTTTTAGATACCATGGATATCTAAACTCTTTGATTGACTAATTACATGGCCCCCATAATAATAATAATACTAATATGTCTCGAACTTCATGATTTCGACTTAATAAGTTTCTCTCTATCCCTTTTTTTATTTATTTATCAAACCATTGGATAAGTATCACAAAACAATAACCTTTGAAGAAAATCCGTCGTAGAATATTTTTTGACATTAACGTTACTTAATTTGATCTCTTATATTTCTCATTAAGGAGAAAAAAAAAGAAAAATCTTATATTCAAACTGTACATACCTACTGTAAAGGCATCAAGTGCATACCTACTATAATGTACACCCTGAATTTTGTAACAAAATAAATATATAAAAACAAAACTCGAGCCCAAAATCCCTACCCACCAACAGCGGTATAAACCCCTACAATAATGTTAAGACCACCAATCACCATTATAGCTAAATTCAAAGCTTATCTCCCAAAACATTATGAATGAAATTACCTTCTGGTTATTCGGAGGATTTCTCTAATCTATTCCTTCCTGTAATCATGAGTTAATTAATTATCCTAAGCTAAATTAGTGTTGGCCTAATCGATTTATCAGTTTATTTGGTAAATTAGCTGGGTCATAACATTGTTATTAGTATTAAGAACATAAAAAATATTAATTTTGGAAAATAAAAACATAACAATTTTTTTTTAAAAATAAAAACATAAAAAATTAAAAGCTGTAACAGATTATCAATTATTAATTAAAAGCAATTCAAACATTAGAAGAATATCAATCTAATCATCCGGACATAATAATTTAGTAAACATTCAACTCAATGAAGGTTACCTTCAACTCGATCTTCAAAGGAATTAACGAGCCAATCCTTGAATCAGTCAGCAATTATCTATATGCAAACAATAACAATAAAATCAATTACTAACCGAACTAACAAAATCTCAGAAGTTAAAAGAATCAACAAAACCCCTAAAATCGAAACTAAAAGCATTAATCGAAAAGGATTGGCGGATACAAACCAGCGAATGGGTCGAAACCGAAGTGAGAGACAGGAGACAGCGACAAAAACAGAGGAGAGTGTTTCAGCAAATCAGGAGAAACTCGAAATAAGCTTGGCAATGGCAGAGATCAATGGTGAGGAAGATGATCTGAGCTGAATTGCTGTAGTGATTCTTCAGCGTAGCTGAGGAGAGAGAAAGAGATAGAGAAAGAGAGAGAATAGGGAATGTGTTTATTAATTGGATACCTCTAATGAATTACATCAGGGTCCTAATATAGGCCTAACCTCTGTACATGAATTCTGTTATTACAACAGTGTATTGTTACAACCTCTTACTGACTCAATAACAAACTCCTCTCTTATTTATTTAGCTCAGATGCTTTGCACGTGCTCTTTAATTCTGCATATAACAAGTGACTTCCTCTTCTAAAAATGCTTGTCCTCAAGCATCTATGTTAAAATCTGAAAATTGTTTTGCAATTTCATCATACATTTCCCAAGTAGCGTCTGCAGGGGTAGTGTTAGACCACTGAATCAGCAAGTAAACTGCAGCTTTATTTCCTTTCTTAGCTAGTTTCCTGTCCAAAACTGCTATAGGCTCAGCTCTAATCACATGACTGGAATCCAATTCAGGGAGAGTACTTGATACTGGGGCAGCTCCAATGTGCTTCTTTAACTGTGATACATGAAAGACTGGATGGATTCTTGCACCTTCTGGTAACTGAACTCTGTAGGCTACCTTCCCAGCTTTCTTCAGAACAGAATAAGGACCAAACTACTTAGGAGCCAGCTTATTGCAGGGTCTGTAAGCCACAGTGGTCTGTCTGTAGGGTTGCAACTTGATATACACCAGATCTCCCACCCGAAATTCTCTATCAAATCTATGTTTATCATCTTGTACCTTCATTCTTTGTTGAGCCCTCACCAAATGAAACTTCAGCATGGATATACACTCTTCTCTTGCTCTCAACCTTCTATCCACAACTTCTACTCTACTATCCCTCATGATGTAAGGAATGTGGAGTGTAGGAGGTTGACCATATACCACCTCATAGGCAGTGATTCCTGCTGATGTGTGATAGTTGGTGTTGTACCACCATTCTGCCAAAGGGATCCATAGAGCCCACTCTTTAGGCCTTTCACCTGTCATGCACCTCAAATAGGTCTCAAGGCATTTATTGACTGTTTTAGTCTGACCATCACTTTGGGGGTGATAGGCAGAAGACATCAAGAGGTCAACCTTCTGGAGCTTGAAAAGCTCTTGCCAAAAGGTGCTCAGGAAGATTTTATCTCGATCACTGACTATACTGTTGGGCATGCCATGTAGTTTAAAAACATGAGTGAGGTATGCTTGAGCCACATCCACAGCTGAGAAAGGATGTGACAACAATAGGAAATGTGCATACTTACTTAATCTGTTCACTACCACTAAAATTGAGTCTTTTTTCTGAGATAGTCGTAGACCCTCTATGAAATCCATGGAGATGTCCCTCTAGATTGCTTCTGGTATGGGTACGGGTTGCAAAAGCCCAGCTGGAGCCTGTAGGATAGGTTTACATCTCTTGCATACAGAACAATTCTTCACAAAATTCCTCACAGTCTTTCTCAATCCCTTCCAATAGAATAATTCTGCAATTCTTCTATAAGTTCCTTCCATTCCTGAATTCCCTCCCAAGGGAGATTCATGCATCAAGGATAGTATCTTTTGCTGAAGCACAGGGGTATTACCAATCACAACCCTGCCCTTTCTCCTCAAAATTCCATCCTCCCAAGAGAACTTTCTACTGAAATCAGGTTGCTGTGTAAGTTTGTTGATCAGATCTTGAATGGAGGTATCGAGAGTCTAAGACCCCTTGATTTGAGCTAAAAGATCAGTGTCAATCTGAGTTACAGCCATCTGATATATTTCAGCACTAGATACTCTAGATAGGGCATCTGCAGCACAATTATCCTTTCCCTTCTTATATAAGATCTCATAATTCAACCCCAAGAGTTTTGGAAGCCATTTACTTTGAAATGGAGTTGCTATTTTTTGCTCCATTATATACTTCAGACTAAAGTGATCAATCTTAATTTGGAAATGCCTACCAATCAAATAAGGCTTCCATTTCTCCACTGCCAAAACCACAGCCAGTAGCTCCTTCTCATAGGTTGATAGAGCCCGGTTTCTTGGTGAGAGAGCCTTGCTTATATAAGCAATCGGATGACTATTCTGCATGAGTACTGCACCAATGCCTACCCCAGAGGCATCTGTTTCAATTACAAATGGTTGAGAGAAATCTGGCATCACAAGCACTGGAGCTGAACACATTGCTTCCTTTAATCTGTCAAAGGCTAGATGTGCTTCTGTAGACCATTCAAAGGCATTTTTCTTGAGTAAATTGGTGAGAGGTCTGCTAATAATTCCATACCCTTTCACAAACTTTCTATAGTATCCAGTCAGACCCAAAAATCCCCTCAAGCTCTTGATATTTCCTGAAACTGGCCAGGACTTCATGGCTTCTATTTTCTTAGGATCAGTGGCTAGACCCTTTTCAGATATCAAATGTCCAAGATAATCCACTTTTTTAGTGCCAAAAGTACATTTGCTCATTTTAGCGAATAAGGTATGCTGTCTCAAAATCTCCAGGGCAATTTTCAAATGAGATAAGTGCTCTTCTAGGGATTTGCTGTAGATTAATATATCATCAAAGAATACAAGAATAAACCTTCTCAAATAAGGCTTAAAGATGTTGTTCATGAGACTCTGAAAGGTAGAGGGGGCATTGGTCAACCCAAAAGGCATGACCAAGAATTCATAGTGCCCTTCATGAGTTCTAAAAGCTGTCTTTTCAACATCACATGATCTCATTCTAATCTGCCAATAACCAGCCCTGAGGTCTATTTTTGAGAAAATAACTGAGCCATGCAACTCATCTAAGAGCTCATCTATAAAAGGAATAGGAAACTTGTCCTTAATGGTGTATTTATTAAGCTCTCTGTAGTCTACACAGAACCTCCAGGTTCCATCTTTCTTCTTGACTAATATGATAGGTGATGAAAAAGGGCTTTGGCTAGGTCTTATAACTCCATTTTCAAGCATTTCTTTTGTGATTACTTCTATGGCATCTTTTTGCAAAGCAGGATATCTGTAGGGCCTTACATTAATGGGAGAAGTTCCATCTTTCAAATGGATCTGGTGGTCATGTGACCTATGAGGGGGCAAGCTTTTAGGTTCAACAAATATATCATCATAAGAGCTTAATATTTCAGCAATAGCAGGGTTGATGTTTGATACCTCAGGGGGGTACTTTGAGGAAGATGTACTTGTATAGCAAACAATTGAGCTGCTGCAATTTGAGTGCCCTGTTGTATGTCTTTGGTCATCTGCTGCCCACTGATCATGTGCAGAGCCCCTTTCCTTGTACCTCTCAATACATGTTTCTGCCCATTAAGCTTGAACTCCATCCTCAATGCTTCAAAATCCCATAAGACTGGTCCCAAAGTTGATAACCATTGCATGCCTAATACCATCTCACACCCACCTAGTGGCACCAACATCACATCAGTATCATATTGAACTCCTTGTAGAGTCCTGGTGAATTTCTTACACATGCTTGAGCTGCTTATGCTGTCCCCATTGGCAACTGCTACATCCAAGGGATATGTCTGCTGAATATAACACCCCAATTTCTTAGCAGTTGCAAGATCTAAGAAATTGTGTGTGCTCCCTGAATCAATCAGGATTTGCAGGGGTACCTTCTTGATCTTCCCAGTAACCCTCATGGTATTGTAAGAGTTCACACCAGTTATGGCATTTAAGGATATCTGTGGACCTTCATGATCCTGTATACTGGCATCATTAGACCCTTCTGACTGTTCCAGCTCTTCAGAATTACTGAATTCATAACATTCATCTTCCTCCTCAACCAATTCCATTCTATAAACTTGTCCCTTGCATTTATGTCCAGGTGTGTACTTTTCATCACAAGAAAAACAAAGGTTCTTGGCTCTTTTTTCTTCAATTTCTTGGGGACTTAAGTATTTTCTAAAAGGTTTTTGGTTTGGTGGTCTAGACAATTGGGGGTTTTTTGTATAATTTGAATTTGTGGTGCTCAGGTTGTTTCTGTAGTTTCCATAGGAAGAGTTTGAGGGTGTAGATCTTGTAAAACCACTGTAGGCAGGTTTCTCAAGAATGGGTTTGCTTTTTTTATGCAAAGAAGCCAGAGTTGCTTCTTGCAATTTAGCCAAGCAGTAAGCCTCATGCAATGATTGGGGTTTAAACAGCCTCACAGTATTCTGGATATCTAATTGTAGGCCACTCAAAAAACAACTAATGGCATGTGCAGGTGACAATTCCAATCTGGTCAAGATTGAATCAAATTTTTCTTGATATTGCTCTACTGAAGTGGTGTGCTTGCATTGCATCAATTCAGACATGGGGTCATCAAAGGGTTGATCATTAAATCTAATCAACAAAGCAGCTTTATACAATGCCCAAGTAGGCCAATCATCCTTAGGTCTAGTTTTCATATACCCCTGATGCCAAATTAAAGCTTTCTTTTCAAGATGTATTGAAGCAATTTTCACTTTAGTCATTTCATTAGTTCCATCAACCTCAAAAAATTGCTCACATTTGTAAATCCAACCCTGAACTTCTTCACTATTGAATTTAGGAAAATCAACCCTCCCTACACGAGAAAAAGTATGTTGATGGCCATGGAAATTACCTGAATTCGAGCTGCTAGAACTCTCAATTGCTGCTAATTGAGTGGATATTTGCATCACTTGTGCACTTAATCCAGTCACCAATTGCTGTAAATCACTGCAAGCTTTAAGGGTTTCATTTCTGAATTCGGTTTGCTGACCCACTATTTGTTGTTGCCATTCAGATTGGTCCCTTCCTTGAGTAACTTGATACTCATGCCAAGAACTTTGCAAACCCTTGATAATTTCCTCCATTTTTTTGTTCTCAGCTAGGCGTGTACTGTCTGATACGCCCATGGATTAAAGATTCCGATTGATTCTCAAGATGAGCAAGACTGATTGAAGAAGCAATCAAATCAGTCGATGCAGAAATGAATTTGTGTTTAAGATTCCAGAAACTGGAATTTGATGGGGCTAATCAATTGAGAAACAACTCAATTGATTGAATTATGAAGAAACTAAGAACCCTGTAGGTTTAGAGAATCAATCAAAGATTATTTTGGCCCAGAAGTTGCTCTCATACCAACTTCTTTCAGCAAATCAGGAGAAACTCAAGATAAGCTTGGCAATGGCAGAGATCAATGGTGAGGAAGATGATCTGAGCTGAATTGTTGTAGTGATTCTTCAGCGTAGCTGAGGAGAGAGAAAGAAATAGAGAAAGAGAGAGAATAGGGAATGTGTTTATTAATTGGATACCTCTAATGAAGTACATCAGGGTCCTAATATAGGCCTAGCCTCTGTACATGAATTCTGTTATTACAACAGTGTATTTTAACAACCTCTAACTGACTCAATAACAAACTCCTCACTTATTTATTTAGCTCAGCTGCTTTGCACGTGCTCTTTAATTCTACATATAGAGAAAAGTAGAGTCTTGGTTGGTGTCCCAGTGATGAGAAGTGTTTCTTATTACTTGTGGGTTTGAAGCAGAGCTAATGAAATAGGAAACTGACTTTTACCAGTGAATTCAAATATCCTCTTTCTTTTCTTTTCTTTTTTCTTTCCTTTTTATTCTTTCTTTTTTTTATGGCAAAACTAAACGAAAGACTTTTTTTTTTCTTGTCAAAAACGAGGGTGCAAGTGAATAGCAACCGACGCACCCCGTTACGTTATGTTTGGACTCTCGTGTTTAGGCTCTGTTTGATTCAATTTAATTTCACTTAAATTCAGTTCAGTTCAGTTCAGTTCAATCCAATTCAGTGCCATTCTGTTCAGTTGAGTGCTATTAAGTTCAGTTCAGATCGGTTCAATTCAGATTATTATTATTATAATAATAAATTATAATTATTATAATTAATTATAATGATTATAATAATTCAATCAAGTTCAGTTCAGGGCAATGAAGTTCAGTTCAGTTCAGTTAAATTCAATTATGTAAATTCAGTTGAATGAAACAGAGCCTTAATAGCAAACATAACAGACAATCTGAACAACCAAAGCAAGTATTAACCCCGTGTCAATGTAACACCAACAAGAGCTACTATGACACCTAGGGGTGAAACTTATTCGGATAAAATCCAAAATCCAATCCAAATTAAGAGATTCGGAGGACTTTTTAGATTTCGGATTGGATTCGGACTCAGAAAGAAAAATTGGATTTTGGATTGGATTCGGACCCACGCTTTCATAGTCCAATAATCCAATCCAAATTAGATATAAATTAATAAATAAAAATAAATATAATCTAAAATGATACTAGCCCTAAATAAAAGTATAAACTACAAATTAAAACCCAAGGTATTGAAGGCAACAATAAAATGCATACATAAATTAAGAGAAAAACCCTTTCAGACAACTCACTCAAGTCACACCTTAGCAGCCACTCGCCCACTCCCTATCTCTCTACGCATCTGACTTCTCCATGTACACTAAGCGGAGATTACCGAACACCTTTGAAACTAAATAAGTTGAATTTTTATAATAGCCGTTGTACACTTGTAGTTGGCTTTGACATTTGTATTATTATCTTATCGATAATTTTTTTTTTTAAGTAATGACCATTGTTGTAGAAAAGGTAAGGAGGAAAAAATTGGATTATTCGAACCAAATTGGATCACGGAAAATAATTCGGATTGAATTCGGACTCAAAAATCAAAGTCCAAAATTAAATTGGATTTAGACTCAAAATTTCGAGTTCAAAATTTTTTAGATTGAATTTGAATTAGGCCATAATCAAATTCAAATTTCAAAGTTTCACCCCTAATAACACCAACTAGACCAAAGACTTAAGGCTGTTTTTTTGTTTCTTCAAAAAAATAAAAATAACAATCAAACTGTTTTTGCATTTAAACTTTTAAAGTAATAGAAAACCCTTCTCCTTCTTATTATGCGCTTAACCCAAAACGACACCACCATCATCACCATTGAAGGTCGATTTTCGCTGCGTTTTCTCTCCCCTCCTCTGTTTCGCGTAGTCATTGCTGCTGCTGCTGCTTCTGTATTGGGTGTCTACTTGACGTCCTATCCGAGCCCTTGATCGTTAATTGTGGTGAATCGCTTGGATTTCGTTTGAAAGGTAACCCTTTATCTTTTGAAATTGGATGTATAATTGTGTTGCTATGTTCTTTGTTAGAAGCAAGGCTAATGAAGGAACAAACTTATCTGTAACAAAGGCCGTGGCGTGATGAATCACTGCCCTAAAGTCGAATTTGCCCCCACACGTACACAAGGGAATTCCGGCAACCGACCTCTAGGGATACACGGCAGCCAATGCTCCGGTGTACTACGGTGCAATGACTTTGAGGGTAAACAGAACTACTGCCAAACAAAGAGAAGAGAGCACAAGGAAAAAGATAACAGAAGAGAAGAGGAGAGAATTTCTGTCTGTTCTATCTCTCAAAGCTGGAGGTTTTGGTTACTTATATAGAAGGCTTTGAATCAGTAACTGAAGAATGAAGTAAATGGGGAGCTGAGATCGTGGGATTTTATTGTGATAGTAATGACAAAACGGTTACTGAATCTGAAGCTCAACGGACTCAAAACGGTCGAAAAAATATTGAACCGAGAATAAAAAGAGCCCAACCCACACCCTCGCCCGGCCCGACCGGACGGCGACGCGCGCGCGCGTGTGTGGAGGAACTATCTTCCCTTGACTCTTAGTTCAAAGACTAAAAGTCCACAACAATATATAAAGTCTCTTCTCTTTCCTTTCTCTACCTATGTGGGACAATTGTGTTTTGTGAACAAGGCTTTTCAAGAACTTTCTTTGAAGCATACCAAGCTTCATGAAGCTTGTTTAGCTTCATTTCCAACATTCTTCATCTGGTTAATTTTTTTTGCTATTTCTATGATTACTGATAGTATAATCAACTATTCTAGCTGCTGGTTGTTTCCTTTAAGTCATATGTGATTAGAATAATTTTTGAGGTGGGAGTATCAGCTAGATGGTAGTTATTAGGATGATAGCTTAAGTTGAGATTAAGGGCTAAACCAAGATATATGATTCTTTGGGAACCCGTGACATATTGTGGATTGTTTATTCAGAATGGGTGTTTGAAACAATTTGAGATTATGATTATGAATATGGTTTGATGTACTTGATATTGGTTTGAGGCTCGTTATCAGTTTCTTTAGCACATACTCAAACTTTTCATGGGATTGAGTAAAATTGTAGATGCAGAATTGTATAACCTCTTACTAAGGTTATAGTGTTTTAGAGTTAATAGTTAAACCTCTTACTAAGGTTTAAAGTTTAAACCTCTTTCAGTTCATATGATGAATTTTATAATAAAATATGCATAGGATAAATTACCACTATATCGAATATGCAAAATCTGAAATTCTATAACCAAAAGCTCATCTTTATCAATCACTGAAACTGAAAGACCCACATTTTATACAAGTAAAACTAGCTTAAAGGTTAATAACAAAGCTTAACCTGTATCATTTAAAGCTCAAAGAAAACCAATAGAAAACTCGAAATAAAAGCATTAACATGACTTGATTTGGTATCACTTTTCAGTGTACCTGATAAATGCTACGAGAAATTTCAGACCGTAATAACCTTACTGACAGAATATATCTCTAAATTTGGATTCATAGATGCACATATGCATCGGAGAGAAACAGAATTGCTTACCTGTATTCCAGAGTACAGACTGCCAGCCCAACAACATCTATGCTGAGGATACGGTCTGATGTAGAAGCAAGGATTTCAGCATAAAATTTTGAAAATGTGACCAAACGAGACATATCTATATGCATAATGCATCCTTCTAGACTTTGACTTCTCACCATTCCCTATGACAACATATAAATGAGAATTGGTTCGCCAAATTATACATACAATAAAACCTCTATCAATTAATAATGTTGGGACCGCTTAATTTTATTAATTTAAAGAGATATTATTTAATCAATAAATTAATAATTTACTAATTTAAAAAGAGCTCTCTCGATTCAACGAACCTGCATTATGTTGGAAATTAAAATAAGGATTTTATTACTTCCAACAAGATATACATAAAGCTCATGTTTATCTCTATCACTCCAAGAACACATCCACTGTCAACAAATTTGCAAGAATCAGCTATAAGGATTCATAGTCTTAACTTAACGTACCTTCTAGGAAGGTCTATCAAGCAAGAACCACAATGATGTTCCCGTTGTATTCTGTTTACAATTTAGACCAGTTGCATCAGAAATAAAACACATTTACATTTCTCTACAGCTCAACTGTCACCTAGCATAAGAAATTCAGTTCAGAGAGGAAGAATTGTTGCAGTTTCCTATCCTTTGCTGCAGTTGCCCTTGTACGCAAAGTGAGAATAATCTGCTGCATGATGCTTTCAGTTGCAGTCGACTTCTCTTGAAAACTCGCTGGTTTCTCTCCCTCTTGAAATAATATATATATATATATATATATATATATATATATATATATATATATATTTTTTTTTTTTATGTTTTTAATACTAGTAACAATGTTATGACCCAGCTAATTTACCAAATAAACTGATAAATCGATTAAGGCTAACACTAACTTAGCTCAGCGATAATCAATTGACTCACGGTTACAGGAAGGAATAGATTAGAGAAATCCTCCGAATAACCAGTGTGTAATTTCATTCATAATGTTTTGGGAGATAAGCTTTGAATTTAGGTATAATGGTGATTGGTGGTCTTAAGTCTTAACATTATTGTAGCGGTTTATACTACTATTGGTGTGTAGGGATTTTGGGCTCGAGTTTTGTTTTTATATATTTATTTTGTTACAAAATTCAGGGTGTAACAATTATAGTATGTATGCACTTGATGTCTTTACAGTAGGGTCTATACAGTTTGAATATATGATTTTTTTTCCTCCTTAATATGACATATAAGAGACTAAATTAAGTAATGTTAATGTCAACAAATATTCTGTGAAGGATTTTCTCCAAAGGTTATTGTTTTGTGATAATTTGACAGTGGTTTGATAAATAAATGGGAGAGAGAAACTTATTAAGTGGAAATCATGAAGTTCGAGGTATATTAGTATTATTATTATGGTGGTCATGTGATTAGTCAATCAAAGAGTTTGGATATCCATGTTATCTAAAAAAGAACAAATATCATCGAAAATTTAATTTTATCGATGATATGGCATATGCGGCTGTGGTGGCAGATTATGCCATCTTATATAAAGATATTAGATAAGATCTTTATTGAGTATTAAAAAAAAATGTGTTTTTTCAGGCAGGGACAATGGCGAATTGGGGTGAGATTCCAAGAGAACTTGCACAAGAGATTGTTGGACATTTGGAATTTCATGAAGATTGTGACAACTTTAGACATGTTTGTTCCGGTTGGAGATTAGCAGCAAAGGAAACAAGCAATTCTTACAAAACTCACCGATTTCCTTGGCTCATGCTCACTGATAAACCGGAAAGTCCATACCGCAGATATTACAGCCACGCCAACTCCATGGTGTGCAAAATTGATCTTCCTCGTACACTCGTTAAGAGTGGGAGCCACAACGACGACCACAACGAGGACCAAATCCGAAAATATTTCTCCTCGCGAGGCTGGATTATCTCGGTGACCCAGAGCCGTAAGATTAGTCTTTTCAATCCCCTTTCAACGAACGTGATTAAGCTCCCTAGTTTGTCGGTTGATGAAATTGAATTTGCTTATGGTGAATGGGAAGATTGGATGCACTCATAGTTTTTCTTCTAATTTATCCTGTCAAAAACCCCACTCTGTAATGATGATGATGATGATTTAGCTGTTGCGATGATCTTTGAAGGCAATTGTCGGGTTGCCTTTTGGAGACGTGGGCAAGAAAAGTGGTTAAAGCCTACCTTACAATTTAGTTGGATCGAGGACATTTGTTTTTTCCGAGACGAATTTTATGCCATCAATGATTTACAACAAGTATTTGCGCTAGGGAGCAGTAAGCACCCACCAAGGATAGTGGCCGACTTAAATTTAAGAGCCCTTGTACCTCACAATGGTTTTGAGCGCTCTTATCATCTTCTAGAATGGATACAAGGAGGAGGATCGACATTGCTGGTGATTGGAAAGGATGTACAGGTAGATGAACTTGTTGGGCATAAGTCACGGAGGTTTCGAGTATTTGAGTTCAATGTTGAAACCAGAGCTCTTAAACAAATAGCGGGCTTAGGGAATAAAGCTATTTTCGTGGGTATCAATTCTACGTTTTCTGTTGTTGCATCTAGACGTGGGTGTGAAGCCAATTGCATATATTTTACGGATGATTATATGTATTATTCCAATGAGATCGATTTCGGCGGGAGTGACATGGGTGTCTACAGTTTGGCAGAAGACAAAGTCGATCCTCTTCCTTATCAAGGTCCTTCACGTAAATGTAACATTACCCCACCCTTATGGGTTGAATAAATTGAATAGTGTCTTAGCTTGTATTTGGGTTAAAATTTTGTTATTCATTGTAGTTTAGATAATCAAAAACGCTTGTTTAAGACGGTCTTATTGTAATAACTTTCTTTTATGTAAAATAAAGTTGTCAGTTTTTCATAACATTTACTACTGATTCATATCTATCTATATCTAAATCCAACCTTTAATATTGACTGTCAAACATTTTATATCTATATCCAACATTATTTTTTCATGTTCCTTTTTGATTTCTATGCAAGTTGGTGTGTTCTTTTACTTTTTTTTTTTTTTTGCTCGTTAGTGCGTTCTTTTACTTAAGCACTGAACAAGATGTACCATTTTTGACCTCTAAAGTACGTTTTGTTTAAAGCCATGAATGCTCATCCTAACTTGATTTTCTGAACACTACTATAGTACCGTGTCATTTTTCGGTCATGGTTCTTTGCTGTACGTGTGACGTCTAAGGTTCTTTGATCGTATCTGGATCAATATATCTGTTTTCATGAATACGGATTTGCTTTATTTGCCTACTGTTAAGCACTTCTAACATTATAGGTGTTTACGGTATGCTCAAGTTTAGTTTACTATGACGGACAAGAAAGGTGCAAAGAAGTGTAGATAATGTTATCAAAGTCGGTACATCTTTAAAGTGCAGATTTCCTAATCACCATTCTTTTGAACTCCTTTACAATGGCTTACATTTGGTAGTTGCTATTTAAATGCTTCTTCTGTGTTGTATTTGTTTTTCTTTAATTGCAATGCTGGAGTATTGCAATCAGAGGTTCTCATCGGAATCAAATGTTTTCTGCCTTCTTAATGATTCTAATCCATCTGCAGCTTTATCTGCCTTGGATAGACCACCTCCCTGTGTAGATTTCAGTCTAGGTATATTAAGCGAACTCAATGGCGGTGTTAATGCTCCTCGGTTTACTTCCTTTAGTATAGACATAGCAACAGCTGTTGCTGCTACATCTGCCATTGCTGAAGCCACCTTTGAATTACTCTGCAACTTTGACAATTTATTCTTCTCATTTGTAGCCAGAGCTGCATTTGGAGTATGATTACCATCCGGTCTTTGCATCGTTGCAATGGCCTCTGCAGCTGTTGATTTGGCCTTGACGGTTTCATATTTCTGCATGTCATAGATAAGCTCTTTCTATAACTGTTTATCTGCTTCCAGCATGTCCTCGATCTCGTTCTTGTAGTCCTTGAGAAGCACACGAAGACAGTCTATGAGGGAGCCAATGAGAGGGCTGTTTTTGCGCTCTAACAAGCACTTTAACTCTGTGAATATGGGAATGGTGTTCTGGATAAGACCCTTATTGACTGCTTGAGTTATTTCTCTTCCTCTTGCAGCTGTTGTAGATCCTGCACCATCTCCCCCTTACTTCATCCATATCAGCAGAATCTGGTGAAGCTTAACGAGAGCCTACCATCTCCTCTGCATCATGCTTATTGCACAAGAGTCATTTCAGAAGCACAACACAATCTTTTTATACAGGAAAAATGGGGGTCTTCATATCAAGAATAGTGGACTGTGGAATAAAGCTGCGGTGGGAAAGCATATTTGGAATCTTGCTGCAAAGAAAGATACGCTATGGGTTAAATTGGTCAGTGAAGTGCCCAAGGAGATGTTCCTGAAATGATGCAGAAGCTGAAAAGATCAAGAGGGAAGGATCGGAGAGACGTTGCAGCTGCTGTGGTTGCTGCAGTGATACACTATAGCTGGACAACGAGGAATTTCAGAATCTTCAGAGATGTAAAGCCTGACAAGAATCAGGGTGTTGCTGTTATAAAAAGAGATGTGAAAGGTAGAATTGAAATGCTGTTGCAGCCTAGGAAATATAGCAGGAAAGTTAGCTGGCTCCAAAATGTTTTGTTGAGAGCTTGAATGTTGTTAGTAATGTGTTCAGGGATAAAATAAGAGGGGAACCCTTCCTAGAAGGTGGCTCTAAGTGTTTTATTGCCTTTTGGGTGTAATTTGCAAGTTTTTGCTTGGTTCTAATATAATTTACCTTCAGCTAAAAAAAGATCTTCTAATACAGGAAGTTGCGAGGATGATCCCAGAGTTTTTGTTTTATTTAGATTAACTGTCTGTTTTTGTTTGCGCGCTGGGTGTTCTTTCATTTTCGATGTGTTGAGCAGTGTAAGCATAGGCTCAGAGGGTCCTTTTGCGCCTTGGCGTAACGGGTGTATGGACTTTAGACTCTTTGTCAATTGAGCTTCGACTCCTGCTTATTTATAAAATAAGTTTAATTATCAAAAAAAATGCATGCCTAGCTAGAATTAGTGAACTGATCAATGATTCAAAACAAGGCCTACCAATAACATTTGAAAGACTCAATGAATCATACTATTTGATTGCATGATGTTTAACGAATAAACTTGATCATGTCAAATTGAAGCATTATGTATTTCTCATGACAAGTTGAATTAGCCAAACTTCAATTTTTTTTACCATCATGATAACCTGTTGTTTAATGCAAAAGAAATAGAGCCATGAGCTTAGAAATTATCTATACTTTCAAGAGCCGGTCTCCATCCAATTAGCTCTAAAAAATTCAACTGGGAAACCATCAATGGCAGCCCTTGCACTTAAGTTGGAATAAGTGATATGCAATTTTTTAAATCTTTAATCTCATGATCATGCACCAGCGCACCATTTATTCACTCTTCAACCTTTGATCTTGTCAGGAAAGTCACATGCACTTGTGTTTGTGACTAATGAGATTGCTACAATGGGGGGAAATTCGGGTTCTTTTCGAAAAGGGATGGTTAATTTGCCTAGGTATTTGTGTATGAAGGTACCTGAGAAGTCTGAGGGTAGGGCTATGGCTGTTGAGTCTATAATGGAGATTGTTTAAGCTATTGGCTTTCATGATGAAGTTGGGTCTATTGAGTATGCTATGGAAATGGGTCAAGGTACAAATCACATCTTGAATATTTATTTGGCTATTGATTTGATTCCGAAGATTGTTACATTAGTACAAGACCCAACTGGAGGGGAAATGGACTGTAATGAAGAAGAAGAGGATTCGTGGAAGTTGAGGTGTTTGGCGGGTTTGATTTACCTTTTTCTGATTCTGTTGCAGGAATTCGAGCTCGTGCTTTGTCAAGCTTGGCACAACTTGTGGGGGTTATATCAGCAGGTGATAAGCGCGATTGTATGATGTTGAAGAAGGCATTAAGGCTCAATAAAGGGCAAGATGGTGGGGCTAACAAGCTTCTGACAACTGAGTTGGCCTATGGAAATTTTAAGAGTTACACGCTGTCGCGATGTTCTGACAACTGAAGTACAAGATTGCAACTGCCCTTCAAAGTATCATAAGAACATCAGAATCTCTTTGGTTATCCAATTCCTTGCCAATAGAGAATTGGACAGCCCCTCCTGGTGCTTGGCTGCTTTTATCAGAAGTTTCATTATTTCAGCCAAAATGGAAGCTCCTAGACAAGGATGCACACAGAAATAAGTTGAAGTCCTCATTTGCAGAGGATACTATCCGTGATGTTGTTGAAGGCGTAGAATCAAACTCTCTAATGTTTCTGTAGAGCTGCCCCTTGTACCTGCAGCAGAATTGGCTCACGATATACTGAAACGCATCGAGGGATTCAACATGCATTCAACTGAGGTATATTTTGCTACACATTTCTTTCACTTACTTCAAATTGGTACTTCATCGTCTCTTAAACCTCCAAATCCTGCTCCTCCCCCAACCCCGCCAAACCCAAAAACAGGAGAAAAGAAGAAAAAGAAAAGAAAGGTCAAGAGAAATGTTTTTGCCAAAAAGGGGTATATTTCTGTATTGTGTTGTGAGCCTGTGAGTAGTCAAAGGGGTGAAGCTCAGTTCTTGTCTAAGGCAAGCTGTCAATGTCTCAACTATTAGTTCTCTCACTGAACTGATATCTGTACAACTTATCTAATCCCTGAACGTTCTGTTTTTGTACGCGACACCTGGATAGTGGAGACTAAGATTGCTTGCCTCGTATATTATTTCTATTAATCCCATTCTTGAGTTTCAGTGCTATAATTAGAAACTATGTTTACATTCACAAAGGGTGTAGCTGTGGCTCGTCTTATTGTTTTAAATCTTGTGGTGTCTACTGTCTAGACTGCTTGAATTTTGTCTGTTGGTGCAAAATGGAATAGGACAAAGGGACTTCAGAGATGAAAGACAGGAGTTACTGGAGAGAAATATACTTCAGATGTCTTAAATGAGTCTTGTGAAAGCAAACAGATCAGCGCAATTAGGGATTTGTCTCATGAAAAGAATTTGCTTTGGGATGGAAAAGGGAAATACGTAACGTACTATTCCATTTATTTGAGGTGGATTCATTCATCAACTTTGGAGACCGCCCGACACTGCTTCCTAACTTATTTACTTTGCAGATCCACTAAACTTGCTCAACTACCCCATCTGATGTTTGTAACTGTTACCTCGCATATGATGGAAGGTTAATGCTCATGTCAAAGCTCTTAAAGCATTGTGTGGAAGGAAGGCTATGAATACCAGTTAGGTGAAGTGAAAGTTTCTTAATTTTTTTGTCCCTCTGTGGCTTAAGTGTATGCTTTGCAGATGAAATGTTCACTGATTTTATGAATCCTTAATGAATTCCACAACCAATGCCATGATACCAGTGTGTCTGTGAAAGCAATCCGAAATTCCATGCGCTTGTGACAAACTCTGAAGAAGCTGCTGTAGGAGCTTGAGAAGAGTGGCTGTGCTGCACTTCGTAACTATATCATCGCAATAATTGCTGATTTTTGTGTTTGTTGACTACCATGGTTGGCTTGTAAGCCTGTAAATACATTCTTATGCTATCAAGTTATAAACCTTTAGGCTACTAACTATGTTTGAAATCAGCTACATAGCAAAAACCGTTTGTCAAAGTGGAGAGGGATACTTTTCCTGCGATTTCTGTTGTCCCTTGTTGATGACTCCGAAAAGATCAGGAAGCTTGCTGATTTTCTTGGGAACATATTCAAAGGTAACATTTTCCTTCTTCCCCCCCCCCCCCCCCCCCCCATGGGCACATCAGCTTACCTCAACATAAAATCCAACTAAGTAATAAGTCATCTTAGGTATCAAACAAGTCATCTTAGGTATCAATTCAACATACAACTGATCGAATTTGTGCGGAACTGATGGAATTCGTGCGCTATTTCGGTGAGTAACAAACTTTGCACTCCAGAATTATTAAACAACAGAAAATCACAGCCAATGACGCTAAACCCTAAACATCAAACAGATAATTAAAAATATCACTATACATTTTCCATAACAGAGCAACCACTAAATTCAATAGCTACAATTACAAACAGAGAAACTCAAAATAATCGGAAACAGTTCACTAAAAAGTACTAGAATAATTAGGTAAAATATTCATCAAACAACAGAAAATCGCAACATTGAACAGTAAACATCAACACTAAACAGAAAATTCAGTCAGTCAAAAGACTCAAGACATATATGATAGTGCATCATAAAGCTACTACAGTCCATCATAAACTTGTAATTACAAAGCAATTTAAGAACCATTACTAACAGCAGTTAATTTATGGTAGAACTCTGTTGAAAAAATAATATTCCACGAAAACAAAATCAAGAAACCAAAAGAATGTTTATACATCAAACAAGTCATCTTAGTATCAATTCAACATGCAACTTAGGAACTAGGAACTATAAATCCAAATACAAAATTTCTCAAGAATTTCATCAAACACGTTCAAACAATAGAAAATCGAAACAGATCACACTAAACAGTAAACATCAAACAGATAATTAAAAAACAGAGAGAAATCAAGAAGAAGAAAACAGATAATTGAAAAACAGATAATTATAAACAGATAATTAAAAAACAGTAAATTAGAGAGTGATATAGAGAAATCAACAAGGAAAATCAAATTAGAAGCACAAAACTTAATGGAATTACCAATTGAAATTGCAGGTTTTCCAGTAGAGAGAGAAACAAATAGAGAGTGAATGAGAGAGGAGAGAGAGTCGGTTTGTTTTGTGGAGAGAGAAAAAAAAACTTCAAAATGTTGAGAGAGGAAGAGAGAGAGAGAGCTCGGTTTGTTTTGTGGAGAGAGAAGAAAAATGATAAGAGAGGAGAGAGAAGTGAGGGAGATTTAAGCTGATGAGGAAGGGAGAGAAAAAAAATGGGCGGGAAGGAATGATGCTCTGTTCTTCTTCTCTATTGTGAAATATCCAGAAACTTTTTTGTTTTGGTGACTGTTGGTGGAATACTTTAACTGAGGTTGATTTAATAACTATGGTTGAAAATTGGTTGGACTCTTGGTTGACGGTTATGGTAACAAGTAATGTAGTGTGGTGTTATGTTGTTAAGCTCACTTCTCTTAGCAATGGTCACCTTTTTTTGAGGGAGGAGCCAAAAGTTAAAAGTTAAAACTCATGCTATATGATTTTTAAAAAAAGTCTGAGAACAAAGATGGCAAAAATAATTCATGAATGTCATAAATTGTAAAAAGAATGATAAAGTTATAATTTGGGATGACATTTGGTTTAAATAGGTGGCAGATAAACAAATGGGATAGTACTTTGCTAAGCTTCGTGATTCTTTGGTAAAAAAAAGATGAAGAAAGTGCTCATGATCTCATATAGGACTAATAATATAGAAGTATATATCTCTTTCACTTTTAGTTGATGTTAATATTGTTAACATGAACGAAGTTAGAATTTCACAAATAGGTGGTCGAAATTTAAATCAATATGTTTTATAAAAAAAATTATTCGGTTGAAAAAATGCACTTGAAATTCGAGTATTGTTCAATTTTGGTAACATTAATGGTTCTAAGATTCAAGTTCTCCTCACATACATTTAGAAATGTAGTTCAACCTTCGGACATTTGACTATTATTTGTACTTTCTTTAATCAAGAATTATTGATTTCATGATACATCTTATATGGTTACTAAATAAATACCTAAATAAAATCAAAATAATAATTCAATCGAATATGAATGATGAATAGTGTTGATTATTAAAATTTAGTTAAGATCAACATCAGTGTAGAATGAAAAAGAGTATCTAATAATCAAAGGGATGTTAAAGAAATAAGGATGAATAATTGAAATGTACATGATAATAAGGATATATGATTTGAAACATTATAGGTTTTACACAAAAACTTGGGTCAATTAGAAGTTTTTAACACGCAATTCAGTCGATGTGACCAATGGGCAATATGTATTATGCTGTTTGTTCTATGCTAATATATTCCTCAGGTTGTTAATGCTAGGGCCACAATCTTGTGTACATTTTTTTCGCTGTATTCATACATTGTGCCAGATTCATATGTATGTTTATTACAAGTTGTCTTTGATCTTCTTATGCCTATTAGCTTTAAACTTTTGCGGTGTTAGGTGACTTTATTTTTCGAACTCTAAAAAAGCAAGATCCACTTCTTTTGTGAGAGCGAGATGGGAGCATTGGTCAAATCATATAATAATCTCTCCCAAAAACGTCACAATATGAGTTACATGCCTAGCGTCCTAAATGTAAAGTATTTGACCAAATTTCGATATTTTTTCATTCCAAAAATTATTACTGTCAGTAATGATCTCAACATCTATATTAGTGTTGAATATCTTCAAAATCATTGCTCAAGTGAGTGGATATTTTCACATCCTAGCTGACTAAATACGGCTATTTAGGTTTTAAGACTTTTAGCAATCATACTTTATTCATTTTGCGATATGCATTTCCGGTAAGAATTAACATACTACAGTCCACAGAACAGACCATATCTGGTAAAAATTTGCAGTTTTTTGAGTTTGTGTTTCTGTTTTGTCAAAAATGTACTACTATATCTACAAAATCTATAAAAACAGGTACATACTGTGAAAAAGTGAATATCACTTGTTCCCTGAATGATCACAACGCGACCAAGGTCGAAATAAGAGATCTCATGGATCCTTTATAAGGTTGCATGTAGAACCCAAAGACTTGAGATAAATTGGTGGTGTATGAAAAGTATACACAACATTAATATGAATCAAAATGTCTGAAGTTTCAGGTTTCATATAACATCATTAGTGAACATGCCTAAGCTTACTTACTGCATTTACAACCCAACATGCAGTATCGCCAGAAATTATTTCAAAACATAGTCAATTCTTCAGTGCTCCTTCACCTGATTCACTCGGCATTTGAATTCTGAAGTAGCCAAAGAAACTCCAATAGCAGTAGCCCTCCCTCACGTCATCCTTACTGTGCTTCTTTGATTCAAGCTTTATTTAGAATGGAGGAAGTACCCAGGATGAGATCGACTTGAGAGCCATACGAATTCAGGATATTTGATTCAACAAATTTTCCTTTTCCTTTTCCTCTTGAAAAATGATTGTTTGGGTATCTCGAGCTATTCCAATTACTTGAATCAATAATTCCCAATGACAGTGTAATAGTGATTGCCTTCACTTTGAGTACTGCAGGCTTGGCTATGCTCACATTAGTGGAGGTCTTTACTTGCAATAATAATTTCACCTTGCATGAAGGGTTATACCAACAACGCATAGGCCATAGCCCATAGGAGTGAGAAATCAGGCAGCTGCAAACTCCCAGCAACAGGATGGTGAATCTGAACGGCAACGGCAGTAATTCTGCAATGAAATGAAAGAGGAAGGCATAAATACAGGCGCGCCCTAGCTTAACAATAAATAGACTGAGGATCACTGAATGCTATCGGCATATCATGGTCCTAACACGGGGTATATATCCGTATATGTACCCAACTGATACATGCATCTCAATTAGCTAAATATGTACTGTCTAGTACAAAAATCTAGATAAAAAGTATTAATACATGACGTAGAAATTATTTAGTAATATAAATCTAGACCCAGGGAATATGTTCAACAGAATTCTTTGAAAAGCGCCATATTTCAACAAACCTTTGACCCTTGATCAGTCAATTCTCATGAGTCAGTTGACGTAGCGTGCTCCCCAAATTGCTGAACAGCAACTTAATCAATCAAAGACAATACAGGATCTGATGCATATTTGAGAACCGGCAACGAATCCATTCTTGAGAAAGGAACAAAATAATCATATTTCGAAAATTTGAAAGACTGAATCAAAACTAAGAATCTGGTGGTGGTGAATTTCAACATTAATAAGAAGTGGAGGTCTTAGATCTTAAATGAGATACAAGGTATTCATTGAAACAAAATATAGAATATTTTCAGTTGCCATCTCTCTGATTCCTTGCAATATCTGCTTGTATTACCCAGTGGCCATCCCTAATGCCATTGAACATATTGTCGTGTCTTCATATGAATTATGATTCAGTACCTTTTACTTTATTATCTATTTATCTAGGAGCCAAGTTGAATTCATTCTCGAGTACAGAAGAAGCCAGTATTTGCAAGTCATATGTTTGGGTACAGGAAACTTATCATCTTGCCTAAGACCACTGTAAATCTAGTCCTAGATGCAGTGTTTAACCCTTTAAAACTAAAAACTATAACTCACAACTGAACGACTCTAAACAAAAAATCCATATTTTAATCAAATTTCAGAATTTATCCAGCTAAAATGAGGAAGTAACGTAGTTTGCTAACTTAAAAATGGAAAACTAATGAGATTTCACTGGCATGTGGCATGTAAAACAGGGTGCTCGAAGAGTTCTCCATAAAAACGCAACTGGACCCGTATTGCCTACATTTGGACCTGTATGGCCTTGTACACATCTTTAATTAGTACGAATATCATTTAAATGGAGGCCTTTCTTGGATGACATTTGGTATCTTAATTAAACCTTGAGGAGGTAGCTCAGCTGGTAAGACCACTGAGAAATATTTCAGAGGTCCCAGGTTCGAGTCCCCTCAGGGTCACTGGAGGTTTACCGGTCGTTAACTTCAGGGCCCATGGGATTAGTCAAGTAAAGTTTGGACACCCATGTTATCGGAAAAAAAACATTTGGTATCTTAATGTTTCACATTCATATGGTTGATGCAGTTTAAGTGTTTGTACTTGCAAGCGTGTCTTAGTCTAGCTGTGAAGAGCCAGGAATTTCATTTGACCTTGTGGTTTGTAAACCTTTTTCTTACGGGAAGTTGTGATGTGATGGAGTAAGTAATTGGAGAATCTATAGCTTGGAGATAGGACCTTCAGAATTGTGAATTAACAGTTGCATTTTGTAGGGCTATAGATGCTGGTCTTTCCATATATTTAATCTTTTAGCTTCTTGAATGATAAAAAATAATGGTTAATTCCATTTTATTGAGCTTCTGTTAGAAACCTTTCTCGCACTCCACAACATATCCTATGAGAAGTAGACTGTAATCAGTATACTACTTGCCACAGTTGAGCAATTGAAGCAAATATAGTCTTTAACAACGAATAAATCTAGGAAAACTATTGTAGCCTCTGAAAAAGGCACCTTATCCTCACCAGAATGATCCACAACCATCCTCTGAGAAAAGGTCTACGAAGTTGTCTTGGTCTCCATAGAGTGGTGTGTCTTACATGGAAAACCTTGTCTTGATTTCTCATACACTGTACTGGTGTCTCAATAGGAAGTCATACAAACCTTAATATAACCCTAATGCCTTCCCAGAGGCTCCTATCCAAGCAGGGTTTTTTGTATGTGTGTGTTGGGGGGGGGGGGACTATACACAGCTAGGCGTGTAACTGAGTCGAGTCGGCTTGATGAGCCATCAGGCTCGGCTGGCTCAATTTTTCCCACTATTTGAATAAGATTATAAAATATTTATAGAAATCTACCCGAGCTGGTCTAGCTCGGGCTCGGTTTGATTACAACCATAAATGCAGCCCAACCCTATTCAAAGCAGAGAGGTTATTACCATTAGACCCTTGATCTGATGCGCGACGACGATGGATGTGCATACAGTTTCATATACCATTTTGATTTAGTCCATAACATGCCAATGCCAATTCTTCAATACAAGTGACATCCCCACAGATAAGTGGTGCACAAAGCACGTCCTAAGGTCGTTCAACCAGATTCACATTTCTAACACGTAACGACACCTCATGCTTCCTAGCTCCTCCTAATCTAGAAAGTTCACTTATGTTATGGAATTGAACCGCTTCGAATCTCGGTATGAGAATGAACTTAATAATAAAAGCTATGGTTAATAAGAGAACTTGGAATACGAGAACAAACAGACTATAGCTATTATTACCGTAACAGGACTCAAGAGGACGTTTGCAATTTCAAAATAGACGTATAAATTATCCATCTATAAATTCCATGACACCAAAAGGTCAAGGGTGGAGTGATGTGGGGTAACAATCAAGCATACCACACTATGTGCTTGAGAGCATACCTCTGCATAACTTTCAGTATTCCTGTGCCAATCTGCATAGGGATTCCCATGATGATGCATTCAGTGACTCTTTCTATCTTGTCATCCCCATTTACAGACGCTTTATATAGATGATCTACTGTTTTCTCAAAAGATGTTAGCATCAACTTCAATACACTTTCCTTCATCTTTGCCATCCCAACTCTGGTAACTGCCAATACCTCCTCCTGTTACACAAACATAGAACAATTTAGTTATCTTTTGAAGATTTGAATGACACCTTACATCTATCCTACAATTGTGGAAAGGAAAATGTTAAAAATGGGGACCTTATATGTCATGACATCAGCAAGAAGCATCATATGCGGCATGTCTATATCCATTGAATGACTTTGCATAATCTTGTTTATCTCCTTGATGATACAGTTTCGTGCAGCTTTTATTCGAAGTATTTTGTGCACTTCAGTTTCATGATTGCTCTCTGTCTTGCATCCATTGACTCCCTGAACTCTCATCACCTCTATTAGACCCGTTCTGTAATACCAAAAGTGGATAAAAAGGTTTAGAGAATGTGCATTTTCCTCAGTGCATATAGTTTGTTACCTTTACAGACTATTATACTAAAACATAATACTCCCTTTTTCCCAGAGTAATATTTTTCTAACTTTTTTTCCCCTGCCTAATCCCACGGGAGAGACCAAGAGTCCTTTTCGTTGTTGGTGTGAGATGCTAAGAGAAGATCAGGTTACTCTTTCTCTTTCAGAAGGCTGACCTAAGCAATCCTTTTTTTTTCTTTTTTCTTTTGTTTTAGCTTTGGATAAGGCACAAATGTCGAGATATAATCAAACTGTCAAGCTCTCAGTTGGGGGACGATACTCCTCGCCACTGAAGCATCTTTCGGAAAGAAAACCTTTCGCTTCCCCAACCCTCTCCAGGCTGAGAAGCTGGGGTGGGACCAGTATGCAGATAGAGTGCTAGTAAAAAAAATGCAGCATAAATTGAAACGACTAACCTCTCAAGTTATGTTTTCCCTTTTTCCCTTCCTCTTCCGCAATACTTGCCCGTTCAACAGTATCTATACCCTGGAAACAAACAATACTAGTTTCACTCTCAAATATGACAAATTAAGGTCACAAAATACGGCGCTAGGAAATGATAGATAAACCCTCCTAGTCTGACCTTAACAATAACAGTTGGCAATTGATTCAAAAGCCGGTGAAGAACAAAAAGAGCATTGTTACCATCAGCTTCCATTGTGATACCCAGCATAATATCATCAAGAGCTTTGACTTTCTGCATATCCCTATACGTCAGATGCCAATAAAACAACATCAAAACAAAATTACAGAGATAAGGACACAATTCTTTCACCGCTTTGTTATCATTGAGCTTTTTCAAAGCTTTCTCAATTGTGTCAAGAGTAGTCTGAGAATTTATGTATAGCCGCAATGCATGGATTTTAGGCATATCAAGCTTAACAACTACAGCAGATCCTCTAACCAGTTCTGATTCTAACACTATACTCTTTGCAACCTGCAAGTAACACAAGATCAAAGTCATACACATGTAAAATATCCATACAAACTCACACATTAATAGCTTTATAGTACAAGATAAGAGACAAATATGTAATTTTCTGGAAGAGACTGGAACTGACATGACTGCTATAACTTTGTCACACACTTGTAACGCCATTAGAACGAGCCTTTTCCAATCCACATAGATTTGAGCTCCTACTCAACCCATTTTGCTGAGTGCTAGCTAATCAAGCATATTCATCATTCTATTCGTCCAATTAACGCCTCAATTCGTGCCTCCTCTTTCTGTGAAACATGCATATTCATCTAATTACCATCAGATCAGCACTGTATGGGTTGCAAATAGATTCACTAAACATGACCCTAGCATTATTCTAGCCTGCCAGCATACATATACACAATTACACATTAACATAAAGCCTTGACAAAATGATTTAAAATTGTAGTTATGGGGCATGAAGTTGAAATTGACCCTCACTCTATCGCACATGATCGACATGACATCCAATGCAAGCTAGGTTGCCTGTTGAAAAGAACAAAATGGCATCTTCCAAGTGACGATGAACTATGTCACCAAATATCAGATCGGTCAGCAATCCATCTTCTACCAGGAAACAACAATTCTTTGCGAAAGAGCATAGGCAATCTTTCAAGACTAACCTAACAACCATTTCTACAAAGTGCAGGAATCAGGATATTGGTAACAAAGTCTCACCCCATATCACCATTGGGACCTATGCAAACTTTGCAGCTGGATACTTCTTTGGCGCATTACGCATACACTGCCTCAACTTTCCAAAATATTTATGGTTGACACACTCAGGATAAGTTAAGATTGACGCCATTAATAATGGAACTACAACCGGCAAGTGAAAGAAAAAAGAAATTATTGCATGAAAAGAAAAAATACTAAACACAAACCAGCGATCGTACGCCGGACCTATGTAATTTACAGTTTAGGATCAGGTGATTATCAGTCCTTCCAGTGAAATCAACACGCTTTCCAGGCAGATCCTTTCGGAAGCAACCTTGCTTTCCCTTTAGACTTTGAAGAAACCCACTCAATGGCTTGTGTGGATAACATGCACTTCACTGTTCAAGAATTGAGCAGCTTCAACTTGAAGGTAATCCCAATGATCCAAAACAGTGTTTGAGTCAGTACCAAATCATCAAACATGCCTACATAATTATTCAGAAACAAACTGATTGGGTTGAAACAAGAAAGAATAACGTATTTATATCCAAATCTTATATAGAACCAAACGTAGAACGACGGAGCCTAATGAAACAACTCGAATTTACATTCATGATTCAAGATAACACCAGTTTCTTCCCTTCAATAACACACGCACTCAAATTTACACTTGCACTCACTCACGCACACGTCCGCGCACATACACACACTTACACTTGCACGCACTCACACACACGCACACGTGCGCGCACATACACACACTTACACTTGCACGCACTCACACACACGCACACGCGCACGTTCGCACGCGCGCACAAGCTAACTCGCACACACACAGTAACTTTGGGGAGGAATCGCATGAGAACTCTCCTTAAAAAGAGAAACCAATCTTTACCATTCATTTTCAAATTTCATTTCCCAGTAGATATCCATTCAACCACTTAAACATAAAAACATTATTCCATATGTAAAGTGCCCAACATCATCTTGTCTCCTCCCTCTTGCTCTGCGACATCCCAAGAGCAACCAACCAGCAGTTACTGGGACCATCAGTCCATCACCCACACCATAATTATCCTACCTTGCCAATTACACAAATTTGCAAACATCCCAAGAGCAACCAACCAGCAATAGCTGGCATATACACAATTCCTATTGCAAGTATTTCTTTCTTTAGATATAAGAGTGATTGTAGTTATAACATATTGAAATGCTTACACCAGGAGGACCAAGAGCCCTCCAAGAAAGCAATCAAAACAACAAAGCTCGACAATGCCTTTGTACATGAGACATAGAGACTCAGGGAAAAGGTGTATGAGCAAAAGCCACAATAAAGCAAAATTAACTATCATGTGTCACACCAAGTTATCCAAATAACCGAGTTGGCTGCCCCAGCAACATTTACCTTCCCTGCCTCCTCACCGGGGGAATCTGAAGATCCTTCAGCACTCACCCCAGCCACTAGAGGTAAACACGACTCCCTTCTCTCCATCACTGAAGAACTGCCACCACGAACATTCCCCCGAATGGGGACCACCGGAAGTTTCTATCCCGACCAGCCCAGTTATCATATAAAGTAATGCACCAACTACTGTGGAGAAAAGACATAGTAAAAATATATGTACCAGAAGCCTTGCTGCCCTCCATACTGAATACCACCTAACAGATCTCCTCCATCTCAAATCTACATTCCAACCATTCTGCATCAACCCAACTAATAGGATACAAGTCCACACCCTCCACCATACCATTGGCCGAAAAAAACCACTTAGTGAACACAGTCCTTTAGAAAGCTAATCTCAAAGATTGAATCAAAATAAAGATTCTGGTGGTGGTGAATTTCAACATTAACATGTAGAGGTCTTAGATCTTATATAAGCTACAAGGTATTCATTGCAACAAAATATAGAATATTGCTTGTATTACCAGTGACCATCCCTAATTCCATTGAGCCAAGTTGATTTCATTCCTGAGTACAAAACAAGCCAGTTTTTGCAAGTCAAATGTTTGGGTGCAGAGAACTTAATCATATTACCTAAGATCATTGTGTAGGCTGCCGTATTTTTCTCCTCTCTTTTTACGTGTCTTCCTTCAACCCTTTGGAGTTCGGGTTTCCGGACAGCCTTGGAGAGCGCGGTGGTGTTCGAGTTTCGTGAATCTTTGAGTGTGAATGCACGTGAAGATTTTCCTTATGCACCAAGGACATAATTAATATTGTCGGAAGTCGCCACCAAATTTAAGGTAATTTGGAAACCTTGAAGTCAAGTCGATAGTCTAGAAAGACGTCAACTCAACTCCTATGCACCCCAATCCCTATTGGGGAAATTGACTTCATAAATGAGTTCGGGGGCGTAGGTACGAGTTAGGAAGGTGTTAGACACCCAACTCGCCCATTAACAACAATGGCCTTTACTAATCGATTCAATATAATTATTAATGCTACGGTTCCAAACAAGGTTCAATTTGTCCAAATTCCTAGTTTTAACTAATGGGTTAAACAAACATTATTATCGTGACCACTTTTAACAATTTATCAAGTTATATGCTTTTATTGCTAGAAAACGATAAATATGCTAAAACCTGCAAGTTAGAGGACAAACACATAATTTATCCACCAATCCACAATCAAAGCATGATTTAATCACAAAAACCAATAAATGACAAAATTAAAACATTCATTCATCCATTAATTAGGCTTAATACAAGCCCTTTTGCTCAAAATGCGTCATGCATGTACATATCACATAAACCAAAATCGTTAGTAATAACAAGCAATATAAAAATTATTGAAAACCCTCAGGTTGGATTACCTGGATGCTCACAATGAGCTTATTGGGTTATATTGCTTGAATTCATGCTCTTGATGAAGTGTGAAGGCTTATTTTGTGGTGCTAGGGCTAACCCTAAAGAAGGAGTAGAATCAGAATTTATGATTTAATATGAGAGAGAGAGAGAGAAAAAAAACCTCTAGAATTCCAAACCTAAGAGGGAAACTGCCAACCTAAAGACTAACCTCTTCAACAGGACCCTAAGGTTTGTTTATATAGAAGAGGGGGAGCTGCCAGGGTTTGGCACGAAAATCAAATGTGCCTCGAATTCGCCGTTAGCAAGAAAAGGTCTAGGCGGGCATTCAGCTAGGCCAAGAGGCTGAGCTGGCAGGACAAGCGATCAAGCCGCTTGGTAAGCGGCTTAGCTGCAAGGCAGGCGGTCCAGTCGCTTGTCCTAGCGGCACAGTCGCTTGTCCTAGCAGCCACCGCTTGAACTCAAACGTGGCCGCTTGGACCTGGAGCGGCGTGCCTGTATAGGCGCCTGACGTGCTTTTCACGCCGGGGAGGCTCTTTCGAGGGAGTCCACGCGGGATTGACTGAGTTCCCTTGTTTGACCAAGGGGCGACTCATGGGTTTGGGTTCCCTTTCGGGCCCTTAGGTTCAAAGAGGCCTATCTCTCAGTTTTGGACTCCAATTGAATTGAGTCCAACTGGTTTGGATCACCTGTACAAAAGGCTTCCACTGGTTAATTCCAATGAACTGGGCTAATCATCAGAGCAATTATTCTCGCAACCCAAGTTCGAGCAAAATCCTATCCTTTTATCGTCGAGTTTTCATGGGGACTTATTATAGACACAATTTTTGGTGTCTACAGAAGCCCCTACTTTGGCCGAGCTCGAATAGAGCGAAGGTCAAAGTATTCCTGTGCCAATACCTGCAATAAAACAGGAAAACTGAGTGAGGTGACAAACAGTTAAAGATAAACTATCATTTTTAGAGTAATAAATTTCCCAGTTTATTTGACCGAGAGTTTGACTATGCTGTAGGTCACACAATAAAAAATCCTTCGATTATCAGTCGAACGGAGAGACCCTTGCTGTAGGTCACAGAATAAATGTCCTTCGATTTATAGTCGAAGGGGAACCCTATGCTGTAGGTTACATGATAAATGTCCTTCGATTTTCAGTCGAAGGGGAACCCTATGCTGTAGGTTACACAATAAAAGCATTTCGTTAGAAATAAGATAAAAGATAAAAATCCTTCGATTATTAGTCTAAGGGGACCCTATGCTATAGGTCACACAATAAATGTCCTTTGATTTTCAGTCGAAGGGGACCCTATGCTGTAGGTCACACAATAAAATGTCCTTCGATTTTCAGTCGAAGGGGAACCCTATGCTGTAGGTTACACAATAAAAATATTTCGTTAGAAATAAGCTAAAAGATAAAAATTCTTCGATTTCTAGTCGAAGGGTGACCATGTGCTGTAGGTCAAACAATAAACGTCCTTCGATTTTCAGTCGAAGGGGAACCCTGTGATATAGGTTACACAATAAAAATATTTCGTTAGAAATAAGAGTAATGATAAAAATCCTTCGATTTTTAGTCGAAGGGTGACCCTGTGCTGTGGGTTTAAAGTATTCCTGCTTTCATAAACGGACTTTGGCGCGCAAATACCTGCTATGGACCTCACGTGGGGCCCACTGATTTTGAACCAATGGCCCATAAAACGTCAGAGGTGAGAGTGGGCCAGGTGGTCAAGCCGCCACGTCAAGCGGTCGAACCGCTAGGTGGAGCGGCTAAACAGCTGGCTGGAGCGGCTATGCCGCTTGGTTAAGCGGTTACGCCGCTTGATGGAGCATTTAACTGCTCACCCAAACGGTCAAACCGTTGGGACTAGCGGCCAAGCCGCTTGCCTTGCGGTCTGACCGCCAGCTACTGGCGGTCTGACTGTCCACCTTGGCGGTTTGACCGGCCATTAGGTTTTTCCACGGGTATGCATAAAAGACAAGGGGGAGGCCGAAATAGGTCATCTTCCTCATTTCGAGCCTTCTCCTTTCTCTCTCCTCCATTTTTACTCAAGTTTTCAACCTCCCTCAAAGCCCCTAGCTCCAAATCTTGAGGTTTTCTTGCTCAAAGTTTTAGTAGAACTTGATTTTGTTAGTTGTTCTTGTGTTTTTGAGTGTTAAAACTCAAAATTGTGTGAATTTGTGATTTTCACTCAAATTTCCAAAAACTCCATTTTTGCTCTTCATCCATTGCTCCGAAACTTAGAGGAGGTAGGAAGAGGAAGGGACAAGAGATTGTTGTTCAGGAGGCCCCGAATGTTTTCACTCGGGTTTTTGTTTCCGGTATACCCCATCACCGGGTGGGTGAGAGCCGGTTAGTCCAGGATGAGTTCACTCGTAGTGATTTTCATCCTACCGATCGTTGGGAGCCCAGCGATCTTGTTTTCAAGAAGAAGGAGCTATTGGTTACCGTTGGTACCAAATGTCGGGTATGTCATCTCTTTTTTTTTTCTCTTTGCTCTTTTACACTTAGAAAATCATGTGTAGGAAAACATAGAGCTTTTAGGTTGAGAACTGTAGTGTAGCTAAATGTGGAAAAACCAATTTGCGTGAAATTGTTTTCTTGTTAATTTGCGAATTCTTGTAGGTTTCTTGTATTATATATAAATTTTGCGTGTGAAGAATCAATTTGCGTGAAATTCATCTTTAATAGTGGAAAAAAAATTTGTATGAATTTTATTTTCGTTTTAATTATCATATTTTTGTGAAAATAAACTTGAGTGAAGTTAATTTTTGTTGTGGTGGTAAATGGCTTTTTTGAGTATATTTGTGGAGAATAAACTTGTGTGAAATTCATTCTCTTTAAAATTCACTCTTGTCATATTGGTTTTACTAGAAATGCTAAATTTTACTAATTGTAAAAATTTAGGACTAAATCGGAGACTGGTAGTTGTTACTAGGATCACCTACCTAATTGTCTTTGCAATTATTGTGTTGTATAGGATGTCGACACTACCATGCGGGGTTATGGTGGCCTTTAGGGTATCGAGAAAGCCTGTAGGTACGTGACTCCTTCGGTCGATGCCATTGTGGAGCGTTGTGGCTTCGGTCACTTTTTAGCGTCCATTACTTCTACTAAGCGCTCCGACCGCTTGCTTGTTAGAGGTCTTAAGGAGCGGTACTGGGTTACTACCAGTACTTTTCATTTTCCTATGGGTGAGATCATGATCACCCCTTTCGAGTTTGGTCTCATTTCCGGGCTCCCTTGCACCGGTACTCCTATCACTTATGGAGACGTGAGTTGTTAGGTCATGGTGGAGATGTTTGGCCTTTTTGGGACCAACTGGGATGGTAGGGAGTACGGCCGGACTGACGTTATGGGCCAGTTCTTGACCAACCCAAGGAAGTTGAAGAAGGTCACGGCGGAGCAGCACGCTCGCCTTTTCTTGGCCTATGTTCTAGCTTGTTCCGTCTTTTCGGATAAAGCTAGTAGGTATCACGTTCGCTATTTCCCGTGCTTGCGGGATTTGGAAAGAGTTGCGGAGTACAATTGGGGTCTTCCCGCATACTCTTGTCTTCTACGGTGTTTTAGGCAGTCCAGCCGCCTTAGTGGAGAGGAGGGCGCGTCTCGCATCTCCTTAGTTGGTTATTGGAAGGTTATGGAGGTAAATTCCTTTTACCCTTCTTATACTTTGTGTTTCTGGCTTTTACTAATAACTTGTGTCTAATCCATGTGCTTTGCATGTCTTAGATTTGGTTTTATAAGCTATTCTCCGACCTTGCCCCTCTTCTCGAGACAAGGGATTTGTCCTTTCCAGCGATGCAAACCTGGAAGGGATGGGCATCTTGCCAATTTACTACGCTGCACACCCTTAGGGAGGCGATATATCCCTTGACCGCTCAGCATGTAAGCAACGTGCTTTTTCCGTCCTTTTATCCTTTTGTATGCTCAACCATTGCTTTTGTAGGTCGACTGGTTCCCCTGGACGAATTACCTCCCGGGTCTCTCTGACAGATTTTTGGGTGCTCGGGAGTATAACCAGAGGAGGATCCTTATTGAGGGTCCCTTCGGCTTTGAGTGGTTTTTGGGAGAGAGACTGATTAGGCAGACTTTCTCCGACCTTCCGGCTCCGAGGATTCCTTTGGATCCTCCGGATTCCATGCTTTATGTTCGTCACCTTATCGTGGAGTAGGTAAAGACGGCTACTGTTGGGGCAAATGCCCCTGAGTATTTGCTTCCGGCTGATCCTGAGGTGGATCTCATGGTGGCATATACTGATTTTGTTGAGGCTTGGTTGTGCCCCAACTTTTCTACCGACCCAGTAAGTAATGTAGTTTGTTTCCTAATTTCGTTTGGAAATTTAGAAATATGTCTAATATTTTTGGGTCTTTCCAGAGTGCTGCGAGTTCTTCGTCGTCTCATGCGACTGCTTCCTCTCCGCGCCCTACTCTCCCTTCCATGTCGGTGGGTTATACAGGAGTGGACGGATCACCTCAGGTTCTCTCGATTTCCGAGTTTCGTGGTCGCGATGAGGAGGTTGAGGGATGGCCTGTACCACCTGGTTATAGGGGGGTAAGTGAGAATCCATTGTAATTTGCAATGTTTCCTTTGTATTTATACTGACTCTTTTCTTTATGTGCACAGTTGGATGCTACTGAGGACACAGAAGATCTACAGAGGCATGCATGCCTTTAAGAGTTTGATTTCCACATTCAAGTCTCGGAGTGTATGCACGAGTCGCCGGTCCGACGTTCGAGAGGTATGTTCATTTTAAGTATAGTGCTCGATTTGAATTTCTGTTTTGTAATTTTTCTAACCTTCGGCTCATTTTGCAGCCTATTCCCGTGGTGAGGCCTCCCAACCCTCCAGTTATTCGTACTCCGGAGTCGGTGTCTACACCGCAGCGTCCTCCTCCTAGGCAGGAGAGTACAGAGGTGTGTCAGGGGACGCCTCGAGCTAGAGTGGATACGGGGAACTCGCCCCAAGTGGCTTCTCTTCCGCAGTGGCCTGCACCGCCTCCCTATATGGGGTATCCGGGCTATCATATGCCCATGTATCCTCCAATCCCTCCAAGGGGTTCTTGGAGTCAGGAGAGTACGCGGTATGGAGGCTATCCTGGCATGTCGGAGCCACCGCGTCATTCACTGGATCCCGGTTACTTGACGGGTTCATTATTTGCTTTTGGCCCTAGAGCTTGGGCGATGTCTCAGCCCGGTCCTTCAGGTGCTCCATCATCGAGTGGACCCGGAGAGTCGTCTCAGGCGGGTCCGAGTACTGGCAAAGATGACCAGTGATATTTGTTGTAGTGCATTTCGAACTTTCGGGCTTTTAATAAACCTGCTATAAATTATTGCATTTTATTCACGCACAAAAATATCAAGCAAATGCCCATATGTGAACTTAATCAACTAATTTCCGAGTGGAAAATCACAAATCACGATATCCGAAAATTTAGGATTCCCGAGAATTTAACATATTTGGGGTACCTCTTCCCCTAAAATAAAAAATAAAGTAAAGAAAAGCAAAATAGAAAAAGATAATTAAAAGGGAAAAATATTAATAAAGGAAATAGAGAATCAGAAAATAAAAGGAATAAAAGTGCAACTTGATAATCAAAATAAAAAGAAGGAAAGAAAATAAAAAGAGAATAAACAGAAAAGTGGCAAGAGCCAAAATTAAGGTAAGAAAATATAAGGGAAGGCTTCCAAAATCTGTCCAAGTGGGAATTTAGGAAAGTAGAGTCCGGTCAAATGTTGGGGTCGGATGGACCGAGGTCTCTCGCGAAATAGCACACCAGGCGCCTATACAGGGTGACCGCTAGAGCTCCAAGCGGTTGTGCTAGAGCTCTAGCGGTTGCCGAGTGGGCTTGCGGTTTGGCCGCTTGTTCGTCGGTTGTCTAAATTTCCTTAATTTTTCGACGAGAATCCAACCGTAGCCTCTATATAGTTGGGTTTCTTTCTCTTCTCTTCTCACCACTTGCCTTGAGCCCCTAGAGAGAGAAAATTCCTTGAGAGAAAATCCTTAAACTTAACAATGGTTAACTTTGATGATGTCTTTGATGCTTGGTTTGCTTCCATGACTGTAGAGGAGAGGTTAGAACTTACTCCCTTCCACCTCAATGCCTTCTTTCACCTCAAGGAAGTCAAGATTTTGTGGAATTTTCTTCATGCTTTTATTGAGTTTTGGGACTCAAAATTCCATGTCTTCCGTTTTGGTGCTCATGAGATGTGCCCTTTGGTGGAGAGTTCTCCGACATAATTGGATTTCCAACCGAAAGCCCTCCTGTCGTTCCTTACTTGGGGAATACTTTCGTGGGTGATTTTCAAAGGTACCTTGGGTTGTCTCCCCATCAAGGGGGTCAAGTGCTTTATGGTGAGCATGTTGATCTTGCCAAGCTTGTGACTTTATTTACCTCTAAGGCCGGGGATGCGATGGATATGAGGTACAAGAAGCGTGCCTTTGTATTTTGCCTCCTCCATCGTTATTTGTTCGTTGGTGGTAATGAAGATGCCCTTATTCCTTCTGAACAGAAGTTGACCATCAATATGGGCAAAGCCTGCCATCTTAGGGTGACCAAGCAAATTCAATGGGATAGCTCTCCTACGCACTTGGTCGTGGGAGAGACAATCCTTGCTTTAGATAGGCTCAAGAGTAATCCTCAAGAGTACTTGACCGGGAGCCCTTTACTCCTTCAAGTAAGTTTTGTGATAGCCTTAATCTTTGTGGACTTAACTTTATTTGGTGAAATTCTCATCTTGTACTGTTTTGAATTTTTCTTTTGTTGTTTTTGTCTAGATATGGCTTCAAGAGAGACTCCACTTGCTTGAAGCTTCCATTGACACTAGGAAGTTCCTCCCTAAGCACTTTCCGGCGAAGCGCCGAAAGTTCTTCGAATCCTCTCGGGAAGAGTGGATAGCATATTTCTACACCGACATCCAACCGGCTTGGTTCGTCCCGTGGCGGTGTACCACCAAGATTGTAGGGTGTAGTGAGAATGTGCCCTTTACGACGATCATTGGTTTGTATACTTTGATGTTCTTCTTACCAAACCGCCTCCTCCTCCAATACGGCTTAAGGCAAAGGATCCCGAATGTAAGTTGTGAACCTCCTTGCCAAAGGCCTTTAAGATCCTCCTTGGTGTCTAATTGGGATCGGCATTGGAACCGTCGCCAAGTGTGGACTAAGCCGGTATATTCGCATTCAAACGGGTTGTCTAGGTTTTACGCGGAGTGGATTTGGAGCGGTGACCATCAAGTCAACCAAAGGCTCCTAGAAGAGGAAAAGGAGTTGTTCGAAACCCGCAAATATGATGAGCCAAGCGGTGCAAGGATAACTCCAATTGATAGGCCCGCTAAACCTTCCAAGCCCCAAACTAAGGGTAAGGGAAAAGGCAAGGCAAAGGCCCAATATAAGAAGAGAAAGAATCCGGCCCACTCGGCCAAGCAAGTAGCTCCAAATAGGCCCAATGATCACGAGGCCTCTTCTAGCTACGGTAGGGAAATATGGGCTGCAAAAGAACGAATGGAACTTGACGAGCCTAGCGAACCCGTCCAAGAGCCCGAAGTCAAAGACAAGGAGGCGTAATCCACCTCTAGTTGTCTAGCAAGTCTTGTTCTTTTTGCTTAGTAGTATAATTCAAATAACGGGTTTGCATGCCCAAGTAGATGTAGCTTAGAATTGCCCTTTATTTATTTATTATATTTTGCACTTCTTTTTTTTTTTTTTAGTAGAGCATGTAATGGACTTTAGCCATATTAATGAAAGACTTGCTTATTTTGCATTAATCGAATGGATTAAAACTCCCTTTAGAGATTTATTTTATTAAACTGGCCGGGCCCAAGTGATATGGGTTACCTACATATCCATGCGGAATCAGACCAATGTAGTTCGTAAAAGCAATTTTTTTTTTTTTTTTTTTTTTTTCGGTCGCGGGCCCCGCGTGGACGGGTTTGACCGACTTTGACTTGGATTTGGTGCCTTAGTGGGCTTTCTCAAATATTTAACATTTATGCATAGAATCGCTTAAGTTGGTCCATATTTGTGAATTAAGAGAACTCGTTGCCGTCTAAATCCATTAACTTTACCGCTCCACCGGATTATATTGTCTTGATGATGTATGGGCCGACCCAATTTGGCTTGAACTTTCCCCGAGGGTCGACCACAATTGGTCTTACCTCTCTTAGGACTAAGTCTCCTAGTCTTAAATCGTTGATCAAAATGTCTTGCCATCCTTGCTTTGTAGACATGACCATAATGTAGGGCATTTAGTCGTCTTTCATTTAGCAAGACCAATTGGTCATACCGGGCCTGGACCCAATCCACTTCGGGTAATTCACTTTCCAAAGCTATCCTTAAATAGGAGATTTCTACCTTGACTGGGAGTACTGCCTCCAATCCGTATACTAAAGAATAAGGTGTTGCTCCTATTGAGGATCGAATAGTAGTTCTATATCCCCATAAGGCAAGTTGTAGCTTGTCTGGCCAATCTTCGTAGTTTTCCGTCATCTTGGCTATCATTTGCTTTACATTCTTGTTTGCGGATTCTACGACACCATTCGTTTGTGGCCTATAAGGTGAAGATTCTCGATGTTGAATTTTAAACTTAGTGAAAAGTTCGGCAACATCCTTTTTGAATTGGGACCCGTGATCGCTTATGATTTCGTGGGGTACTCCATATCTGGTAATGATGTTGTCATGTATGAATTTCGCCACGTGTTTTGACGCTATTCTTGCGTACGAGCGAGCTTCAACCCATTTGGTGAAATAATCTATTGCGACTAATATGTATTCATGGCCTCCTTTTTCTGTGGGGGAGATTTTTCCGATGATGTCAATGCCCCATGTAGAGAACGGCCATGGTGAAGTGAATGTATGCAGGGGAGTAGGAGGTCTATGTTGTAAATTGGCGTGGAATTGGCAGCGTGTGCACTTTCTCACGTATTCGTGTAGACGCCAAAAAAGCGCCTTCAGATTTCTCCGCAAAAGCTCGATAATGAAAGAAGTAATTTATAAACTTAAACGCTATTTTTTCTTTAATAGTTAAGATAAGGTCTCAGGTTTTTCCTCCAAATACTCCTTCATTCCACTTCATTCAAAAGCCCCGTTAAATAGCTTTCCAACGACACGTCTCATGCCTCTTTCCGACTCCCGGTCGCCAAGTTGCGATTTAGGGGTAGAACCGTCTTTTACCGTTCCGGGGTAAAACGTTCTTTTCACATTTTTCGGAATATTTAAATTCCTCCAAAAAATAAAAATGGACTGGATGTCGTCATTATGACAACATCCAGCTGGCAGCTGCCGTCAGCGGCCCTAGGATAAATCCCAGGGTCGCTAGTGGCGCTGACGTGGCTTCTGGCCAGACTTTTTTTTAAGCCCAATTCGATTCTCAGCTCATTTTCAGCCGCCCAACCATACTTCTCCACGCCTATAAATACGACCCTCCTCCCTTAGTTCAAAGCATACCGTCTACAGTTGACAATCTCTATTCTCAGGAGTATTAACACTGAGCTTCCCCTTGCCTTTTACTTTTTTTGTCAAACATAGCCTACAGTTCAGGTAGCAATTCCTGAGGGCTCAAATTAAATTAATTGCTGAACTGTTTATTTTCCAGTAGTCATAATGTAGATATCATGCTAGAATAACGTTTTTATTGCTTCCTAAATATTGTCTGTATAATCATTGTGCTGCCCAATTTGTCAATCGAATACATGTCTATATAAGGGTTAAAAATAAATGTTGTGATGCTTGTGATAAACCAATTAATAGTCTAAGTCTAGGTTGTTAATCCGATTTTGTGTGGGAATTATGTCTTTAAATTATTAAGCAAACTTGAGTTAGTAGAGGCCGTCATAAAATGGGCGAGTTGGGTGCCTAACACCTTCCCACCTCGTACGTTCGCCCCGAACCTATTATTCTTGGGTACTCATATGTTCTATATGAGCGGGAGTCTTTCTAAAAACATGATCAGTTCACTTATCGCGCTATTGGGTTGTCCCTTCGGATTGTCCCTTCTGTTTGTCCCTTCGATAAAACGACGATAGCAGATTTGTGACCTCTTTCATGGTTTTTATTCAATTCAAGTCTTTAAAAAAGCATTTTTAACTCGACGGTTCCTTGAACTTATCTAAACCCCCAGCTTACAAATTTTCTATAAGGACGCACTCTGTGGCCGTAGAAATCTCGGGTCCTTACAGTGGCGACTTCACTGGGGATTTATTTAAGAGGGTGAGACTCGAAAGTCAAGTTTGCTTAATTGTTTAATAACATGTTCCATATTTTTGCATCATTTGCATGTGCCTTGGCACAACTTTTTGACCCTTATCGACCCTCGAGGAAGTTTGTGTCGCAACTCATAGACAACCCGTATATTTAAAGGAATATACAATTGTATTATCGTACAAATCGACGCTTCCTCACCCATGACTCATCATTCCTTGTTGATGAAAAGAACTACAATTGATGTGTCGACCATCCGGCGAACGAAAATTCGTGCATTCGCTTGCTTGTTGTGCATGTGTCGTTATAATGCCCGTCTGATCAAATGTTTGCCTGTAAACTGCGTTGTTATAATGATCGTGACTATGTGCCAACATGTGCTTACGTGATAGGAGTCTCTTCTTTTATTTTTAGCTAGTTCCTAACGACCGAAGATGGTGCGAGAATTCAAATTCAATGAACACTCATCATTTTTCCGATGATATATATTCTAAAAAGTCATGAACAATTTTCTAGGATTTTGTTAGTAAAAAAAAAAAGGAGTCAGTCTTTCAATTTCCCCTCTCCTTTTTTTTCCATTTCTTTATTTTCCTTTCTCTTTTGATGTAATTCAGATTCGGTAAAAAAAAAAAAGGGAAAATCGAAAACAAAAAAAATCGGCAAAAAAAAAAGCCGAAAATCAAAAAAAAAAAAAAAAAAAAAAAGAAATCGAAAAGAAAAACAAAAAAGGACCGAAATTCTTTTTATTTTATTTTATTTTATCCCATTTTTCATTTTCTTTGAGTCTAGAAAAATAGAAAAATAGAATAGTCCATCTTTTTTCTATTTATTTTTTTTTCTTATTTTTGTTCGTTGACTTTATTTTTCTTTAATATTAGGAAATATTTGGGCATTTCGGCTTAATGACTTTTTCTTTTTTAGGACAATATATTTTTCTACATGTGGGTCAACTTTTTAAATGAGAGTGTTGTGGTCTTTTGATTCTGAAAGGTCTTCTACTCGTTCAGATCATGCCAGGGTCCATCAAGCGTTCCTCAACTGAGATACACAGAAAGAATCTCTCCTCATGCCAGAGTCGGAAAGTGGCCAGAATGCTAAGAAGATCAAAACTCATTTTGTGACGACTACATATCCAGTCCGCGGAACTTTGAGAGAATCGGTGCTTGATACTCAAGATGAATCCCTTGATCTGGGAGAACAACTGGACCGATCATTCCGGGAGGCCAAAATCCAAGTAGGCCTTGATCCAGATGAAACACCGCGCCTCATTGAGTACAGAAGCGCAGGCAAGCCAATCCAAACCCTTGTTGAAGCACAAGACGATATTGAGCACCTGACCCAATATATAGTTATCTATCACTCAGAGATCAAAAAGCTACAGAAAACGGTCGCTGAGTTGGAGCAAAGAATTAAGGTTCTAGAAGGGGGCAAAGTGATTCTAGATCAAGAGCAACCCCGTTGGCCTCAAGAACACATCTTTCAACAAATGAGGGCATATGACCACATATATTCAGTAGGACCAACATATGAGCTCATCCCAGGAAATGGAAATCCGAGTGTTTATTGCGAATACTGTCGAGCCTGCGGACATCAACCAATGACTGCAGGAATCGGAGAGACAAAATCTAAACCTTCATTGATGAAAGAACAATGTGGCCCGCACATCATTGGTTATCTAAGGAAAGATCAAGCATCCCCACCCATGAGTTCACGCCTCTGGCAGTGCCGTATCATGACGTCATGACCGCTCTACTTCACCGCGGAGATTTGCAATTCCTAGAAGGAGTTTGGGTAGAAGAAGAAGATCATTACCTCTATTGCAGATACCACAGATGCTTTGGCCACCTCACTGAGCAATGCTACCTTTTGAAGTACGACATTCAATCTGTCATTAACTCCGGAACCGTCTCCCCTCCAAAGTCCCACATATTCAAGACCACAATACGAAGGTATGAACCGCACCTTGAAGTTAACGTTATCGAAATGGATCAAGCACCATCCGTACCACACTCGAACCCTCATGTTAATAGTTTCCTCAAAAAGTAAGGGTACATACCTGGTATGGGTCTGGGAAGAAATGGACAAGGCCCCACCACCTTCAAATTCGAGGCCAAAAACAACTCCTTCGGGCTTGGCTACGAACCTACTGACAAAGAAATCCAAGACCAGGCTTTGAAATAAAGGAAACAATTTATGGGAAAACAAGTCATCTCACCCTATAGCCGCACTCTAAATGGCCAGTTCATCACAGAAGGACACTACTGCCCATATTACGGCTTCCCTGAGCCGTACTATGACGAAGAAGCGGAGGTCACACATCCGGGTTTTGAAATCTTCCGAGACTGCAATCATTTGGACTAGGAGGCACACCACCTCTTGGAACCGGCAAGCCATGATTGGACGAAAGCGCCAGGGAACCAGCTGCTAGGTCTTTTGTTCGGCCAAGAAACTAGAATGTTTGAAGCTCCCGAGATGGATGAAGAGGTAATGGCTCTCAATGATCGCAACTTCAATCCTGCGGACCCAATATATACTACTGAATATGTCACAATGGGATGGCGCAAAGAAGTAAGCTGGACTTGCCCGAATGGACGAAAGGTCACGATATCTACCGGGGAAGGACCAACGATGGAAGAATCTGATTCCGAGTCTCAGTCAGAGTCAGTGTCTAGCTTAGGTCCTAAATATGAGTCAGGATCGGGGAGTGTTTCCTTTACTTTTTCTAAGTCTAGTATCAATGTGAAGGGAAATTCAGATCCCTTTCTTGCTGTTTTCAATTCTAATATCAATAAAATGAAAAATCCTACTGCTTATTTGTTACCTTGTTTAGCTATTGATAAACCCAATGATGAAAATGAGTTGCCTAAGGATCTGCTAAAAGCAGTAATCAATCATGAACAAAAGACCTCCATTGGGGAGGAAACAGAGTTAATTAATTTAAGCAATGAAAGTGAACCTCGTGATGTAAGAATTAGATTATCCCTAACTTCACAAGAACGTGAACAATTTGTTGAACTTTTGAAACAATGCACAGATGTCTTTGCTTGGTCTTACAAAGACATGCCAGGAATTGAAAGAAGCATAGCCGAGCATAGAATCCCTTTATACCCTGATGCTAAACCAGTTAAGCAGAAACTACGGCGTCTCCGACCAGAATGGGCATTAAAGATAAAGGAAGAGGTACAGAAGCAACTTGCAGTTGGGTTTATTGGGGTATCAGATTATCCTGAATGGATCGCCAATGTGGTTCCAGTGCCGAAGAATATTCAAGAAGTTGAAGAAGGGGGTCAAAATTGAGTGGGATGATCAGTCTCAAGAAGCGTTCGACAAGATCAAAGATTATCTAGCCAACCCACCTATTCTAGCTCCTCCCAAGCAAGGTCTACCATTAATCCTTTATTTGACAGTAACCAACACTGCCATTGGGGCTATGCTAGCCCAGACCATAGAAGATCAAGAACGAGCCATATATTACTTCAGCAAGAAATTCATTGAATATGAAACCAGATAATCAAGCCTTGAAAAGACCTGCTTAGCTCTAGTTCGGGCCACCAAGAAACTCAAACATTACATGCTCAATCACCCTGTACTGGTAAGGTCAAGAATGAATCCCCTCAAGTATATATTCGAGAAGCCAGTCCTAAGTGGAAGAATCGCAAGGTGGACGGTTTTGTTATCTGAAGTTGATCTCAAGTTTGATCCTACCAAGACCATCAAGGGGCATGCAGTTTCAGAATACTTGGCCGAGCACCCCACTCACACAGCCAAGGAACACGAGCAATATGACTTTCCTGAAGAAGATGTGGCCTTAATTGAGGAAAATTTCTGGAAAATGTACTTTGACGGGGCATCCAACCAAAAGGGTTACGACGGAGGAGTGCTTCTAGTATCTCCAGATGAAGCCCATACTCCCATCTCAGTAAAATTGGACTTCCCTGTCACTATTAACGCCGCCGAATATGAAGCATGTATCATCGGTCTACAAGCAGCTATGGGCCTGGGTATCCGAGTACTCAAGGTCTATGGAGATTCCCTACTAGTCATCAATCATGTTTCCAGCAAATGGAAAGTTCACAGCGAGAGCCTGACACTATACCAGGATTTTTTGGACAAAGTGCTTGATAATTTTGAAGAGGTAGCCTTCACATACCTTCCACGAGAGGATAATCAATTTGCAGATGCTCTATCCAAATTAGCATCCTTGATTATCATACCTAATCCGGTTAGCATGATGCCCGTTTGTATACAAAGAAGAAGCGAGCCAGCCTTTTGCAGCAACCTCGACACAGAGATGACTTTGGCTCCGATCGAAGAGGATCTTTGGTACCAAGACGTTTTCAACTACATCACCAAAGGAATATACCCTGAAGACGCACCACTAAGAGCTCAATGGGCCATCCGTCTTTTAGCGGCGCTATACATAGAATACAAGGGGGTTCTGTACAAAAAACCCCACAACGGGGTGAACACCGATGTGTGAACTCCGAAGAAACCGCAGAGATTATGGATGAGGTACACAATGGGGTGTGCGGACCACACATGAATGGTCGAATGCTCTCCAGAAAGGTCTTACGACTGGGGTACTACTGGACTACTATGGAAGGGATTGCTACGACTATGTCAAGAAGTGCAAGAAGTGTCAGATATATGCCAACCTGCAGCATATGACACCCTCGATGCTCCACAACTTCACAACCCCTTGGCCGTTTTCCGCATGAGGAATAGATATCATTGGTAAGATCATCCCAAAGGGCTCAGGGGGACATGAATACATCCTAGTATCCATAGACTATATTACCAAATGGGTCGAAGCCCAATCCTATGCCGTCCTTGCCTCCAAACAAGTGTCCAAATTCATAAGGAACAACATCATTTGCCGATACGGCGTTCCGCATAAAATCATCAGTGACCATGGATCCCATTTCAAAGCCAAAACAGCCACCCTCCTCAAAAACTACAAAATCCAGCACCACAAATCATCCCCTTACCGTCCCCAAACCAATGGCGTAGTAGAGGCCGCTAACAAAAACCTCAAGACTATCATTGAAAAGATGATAGAAAACTACAAAGATTGGCCCATAAAACTTTCATTTGCCCTTTGGGGGTATAGGACATCCATAAGATCCTCTACGGGAGCAACACCTTATTCCCTAGTCTATGGAATGGAAGGAGTTCTACCCATAGAAGTCCAACTACCCTCCATGCGCATAGCCTTAGAGGGTGAAATTCCTGAAACCCAATGGTTACAATCCCGCTACGAAGAGCTCATGTTCACGGATGAAAAATGCCTAGGGGCCCTAGATCATTCCCACATGTACCAGCAACGCATGGCAAGAGCATTCAACAAAAAGGTTCGACCTCGGAATTTAAAGGAAGGGGACTTAGTTTGGAAAGAATTACGTTCCCCAGTTACCGACCCCAGGGGAAAATTTCGACCAAATTTGTCCGGCCCGTTCATCATCACAGACATTCTATTAGGAGGCGCAGTCAGACTCATGGATATTGATGGCATCGAGTTCATTCACCTCACCAATATGGACCAACTGAAGAAGTGCTACATCTAAAAAAATAAAAAAAAATTCCGAAAATTAAAAAAAAAAGACGTACACAAGTTGAACGAACTACGCTGGCCTGATTCCACACTGGATACGTAGGTAACCCTTTTAAGGGGCCCGACCAAAATCAATCCAAAATAAATTCCATTCAACTCATTCAAAATGGATAATCTTTATTCAAACTGAACGAATAAGCTTACATTGCAAGAATTAAACTTCCTAAGGTTACAAAAAAAATAATAATAATGCAACTATGAGGGTTTAAGCTAAACAAAGTATTATTATTATTTTTCAAAACTAGACTTGCTTTCTTAGAAAACTACTTTAATACTTCTTCCCTTTAGAAGGCTTCGTTGAAGAGTTCTTCTTTGAAGGACCCTGGCTTGAGGAAGACCTGTGATCGCTTCCTTGAGCTTGGGGCTTGCCTCTTTTCAGTACATGATAGCCTCCCATTTGAGGCCCTTCCTTCCTTTTCTTGCTTCCTGTTTTTGAGTCATACTTAGGCTTTAGTTGGTCCCACTCCTCATGATGAAGGGCTCGTCTCGCTTCTCCATCACTGCAGGAAAGCCAGTTCAGGTAGGTCTCAGAAACTTGGGTTGAGGCAATCACCCGATGTACAGTCCAGCGGTCCCGGCTACGCCAATACTTTCCCTACTCCGCAGCAAACTCAGTGGTCAAAGCTACGATAGTTGGTCTCGTAGTCTCCTGACGAGGGATGACCTGCTTCAATCCGTATTGCCTCATGACCCTAGAGGGGAAGAAGAAAGTAGTCCTGTACAGTCCCAGTATGGTAGTATGAGGGATCAAATTATCACAGGCCACTAAGGAAGTCAAGCTCCACCAAGACACATGCCAACGGATAACAGGTCTCGTATGGAAAAAGGCATCCCATTCAGCAAGGGACTTTTCAGAATATAGCCTTTTCCTAACCAAGAAGCTAGCGGTGGTATAGGTTTTCTTTGACCAAACCCGAGGAACACGAGCTATCATATTATCCGGCGACTCTATTAACCTTAGATGCTCACATAACCAAATTTGAAGTAGCAGGGGGCTGCCAGAAAAAGCTTCGTGAGGAGAGATTTTCAACCTGTCAAGCCCAGTAATAGTTTCCCCTACAACCAGATGCAAGGGAGAATGCCCTTCAACCATTTGATTAACCACTCGCAGCAACGAGGCTCTACCCAAGTTAGGAGATTCTGCGTTAGCAAACAATAGATGGTTTAACAGGCAAAGTACAAAAGCCTGTCGGCGACAACGCCTGAATATGCATCCTTTTCAGAATAAATAGCGAACTTTTCGCAAGAGTTGAACTAAGTCCACATCGACACCAAGAACCATGCTTTTGGCTTCTGCAGATAACAAACCCAAGGATTTCCTTTACTGATCCCTAAGACCATCTCTCAAGTAAGGCACAGCTGGGGGAAGAACATCCGGCATATTAGTGATCGCAGCAAATTCTTCAACTAAAGGGCATAATTCAGAGTTACCAAAACGGAAAACATGCAGGTCAGGGTTCCAATAATTCAGAGCAGTCCGAAGAAGGGCCCACAATATTTTGGTTGATCTTAAAGTCTGCAAGGTAGAGACGTGAAACAGGGCCAATTCAAGTTTATCTTCTACGGTCAGCTTTTTGCACCAGGCATCGAACAGATTTTCAAAGGATTTCACCATGGTAGAAGTTTAGGAAAATTTGAGAAAGCTAAGGTCTGAAAAGTGATACAACATCAAGTATCCCTTAAATCCTATTTATAGCCAAAAACGGGGGCCTAAGAAGTCAGAAATCCACAAAAAAGCCCAAACCAGAGCCGCTAGCGGCCCCAGCCTGCAGCCCAGCGCCACTAGCGGCCTAGAAGCGGGCCCGGTCCGAATTTTCCTCTCGCTCCAGCTCGCCCCATTGATCCGGTCTACCCGATTTTAGCCCAGTTTTGATACCAGCGCTGAAATACAAAGCCCGAGACTCTCTTAGTTTTATCTTTTTCAATTTTTTTTTTATTTTTTTAGGGGCTATAATATGTGTAATTTTTGCTTTTTCTTACAATTTTTACCTTTTTCTTTATTTTATCCCTAAATTGACTTTTTCCTACTGCATAACACATTGCATACTTAGATATCAGACGGGCATAATCGAGTCGTCATATCATATCATACATTTCATGAAAATGCATAAAAACAGGAGTTCGAAATCTCAAGGTCAATGTCTACAAGGAAATCCAACACTGCTAAACCAGAGTCGTTACTGTCAGCCTCATCATCAATAGACGACCCCTGACCATAGTTCCCAGTCGAATAATGGAGAGAAGAGCTATAAATGGGTCTGTTGTTGTCAGGCCTCATGTCCCGCCTATCATACGCCGGTGAGCACATAGGGGTACCTGCCGAAAACCCCGCGGCAAAGAAGCTCTCTGTGGCCTGACTGGCGAAATCCATAGCCACATCTTGATGCGAAGGACCAGCATACGGCACATCCCATCCAGGGGCGTTCGCCCAACCTCCAGTCGATGGCGTAACAACAGGCCTGCAACCAAGAGAAGGCTGGAAACCCGCGGGAGAAAACATCTCAGGAATATACGGTATAGAAGGTCCGGGCGCCTCATCAACAAGAGGCTTGGTCACAACTACGGGAGGAGAACGAGCAACAGACTGTCTGCTCGCCGAAGAAGCCCTTGCAGCAGAAGAGTGTCGAGGTCCCACCGAAGACGAAGACTGGGACATCTGCAGATAATCAAGGTTGAGATGTTAAGTTAAGCACTTCACTTAGCTAAACAAAATATAAAAGTCTACTTACATCAACGGTCTTGGACCGAGAACTCTTCCCCTTGCCCATCACTCGACCATAGCCTTTCTTCAGCAGATGAATGAGCTTGAAAATCTGAGAGGGCTGCTCCCGGTTCAACTACAAAAAAAAAAAAGAGAGCCACAAAATAGAGTCAGCACTCAAAAGCCAACACAAACACAAGAAGGGATAAAAAAGGAGCTTACCCCCGTACAACCGTCAGGCAAGGGCAAGCCCTCCACATCCTCTCCGTCAGTCATGTGAAGAGGGAACTCCTCTACTATGCGTCCCCCGCTCTCCCCAATGTACCTCACCTCATTGGCCGGTAAGGTCACGCTTGGGGGCTGACCCCGAGGAACTCTAGAATGAGACCTCCTAGGGCCCTGAGGAGCTAGACGATCAGCCTGCGAGACACAAGAAGTCATTATATCACACATACAACTAAAAAGAGCAGATAAGTTTCTTACCTCAGAAGTAAGGTCCGGCATCAAATAGTCCAAGCAGTAAGACAGGTACACGGCCGTGCGGTCCAAACCAACAACATCCGGCATAAGAAACTCCGTGGCCGCCATACAATGGATCACGACTCCCAAGTCCCGCACGCTCAGGCCACGCAGATAGAACATGGTCAAAGGAGGATCCTTCGGAACCAGGTGACTACCGAGGGAGGGATAGACCAGCCGAGTCAAGTGGTCCCCCAAGTACCATACAAAGCCAAATGGCCCCTCAAAGACCACTCGTAGAAAAGACACTCTAAAGGACTCCAGGGTAATATGGGGTGGAACCCCAGGAATACCATCAAAAGCGGACCATGACACTTGCAGGTTACCAGTTCAAAAATTCATTCACACCAAATGAACCCAAAAAAATGCACAAGTCAACAACAACATACCATAGATGCGGCATGGCTCTCGAAGATGGCCCAAAAATGCTCCAGAGTGGTAATCGAGTGATTATCCCTACCAATCCACCGTGAACCTAATGCGAACATCCTCAAACCAGGACGGTGAGGACCAAAAGCCGGAAAGTACTCAAAGAACAATAGCTGCCATACAAGCAAACAAAAAGGATGATTTCCACATTCAAAAGCATAGGCAAAAAAAAAAAAAGAATAAGTATGATAGCCTACCTCTAGTATCCTCCATGGGCCCGAGATAGATGTCCTCTCACTCGTGTCCTTAGGCCTACAAGCCCGACGACACCATCTCACCAAGAAAGCATAAGCAGAAGCACGAAGTTGTACTCATGGACCTTGGTCAAATCCTCTAAACATGTCAAGAAACCGACTTGACATACGCTCTTCTTCTGAGCAAAGATGGTAGACCCCAGTAAGCAGGCCAGGAAAATACGGGCCCTCTGCTCCTCAGTAAGCCCTTGCTCCGCCAAAGCCGCCCACAATCGCGCCAAAGAAACCCGATCCTTATCAAAGTGGGCAGACACGGGCCCTTAAAGCTCGAGCAAACTGCCACTCTGTCGCCAGTAGCTTGCGTTGTACTGAATACGACGCCCTCTAAAGGATAGCCCCGTCAACACAACAAACTGATAAGGGGTGGGGAACATCTCTCCTACAGGTGTGTGGAAAGTATTCGTGGAATCCCAAAACCTCTCCAATAACCCCCTGTCAATAATCCTAGAATTCCCCGAGTGACAAGCAGGGATAACAGTCAGGAATTGGTCAAGACCTGAGCCCAATACCAAGTTTCTAGCCCCCACTGAAAAGGTCTCCAGCATCATAGCCCAATGGGAGGTGGCCCCATGAGCCTGAAACAAAATTCCAACACCCTAGCCAACAACAAATTTTCCTCAACACCCCATATACTACAGATACAGCTAAAATAATTCTACACAAATTATATACAGCTGACCACAAATCCAGTACAAGTCCTAATTTGTTCGTGTGCCGAAGCACTAACAGTTCCAATTTTCAGTTCAAATATACTGAACAGAAATAAAAAGAAGAAAGTCAGAAAACATACCAGCTCCAAGTTAGACAGATGACTTTGCCTATCCAGTAATCGAACACTCAGTCGGGCGCCAGTCCAGCCGCATGAAAGAATCCTGGTACAACCGAGCTCCATCCGCGTGACTGGTCGGAGGTGCACTAGTAGAAGGTAGCCCAGTGCGGAAAAGGCTCCGGTCATACTCCTTCTCACTCATAGGACGTTTTCCCTTATCCGCGGGAGCCATGGGAATACAATGAAGCTTTCACTCTCTACAAGTGGGAAATTAAAAGTTTCAGATTCGCAAAGAACAGGAACCCATTCAAGAATGCAACTCAAAATTCAGGAACTAGGCGGAAAAATAAGCATGTTCAAGACAAAAACAAAGAATTCGGTCAAGAATCGACTTACCTCAAGCAAAGTGGAGCACTCAACAATGGAGGAAGCTCAAAAATTTGCTCTCGACAAAGAAGCTCGGTGAGAAAGAAGAATGCACGCGAAAAAAAAGGAAGCGCCAAAGCGCTTTTTACTCGGCTCAAGCCCAGAGCTGCTAGCGGCCTTCATCAAAGGCCCAGCGCCGCTGGCGCTGGCCTGTGCCGCTAGGGGCCCTGTAAAACTTGCACACTCGGGGCCCTCTACTGTCCTACAGCCCCTTTTTCCAGTCCAAAGTTTGTTACTTCAGTTCATTTGCAACAAATATCAGTACCAAGCGCGCGAGAGCAAAGCACTCTGGCCCACAAATTCAAATTCGAGAGTTGGCCTATTTTACAGTACCAACTATTTTCAGGTAAAACTAACCCGTTTATTTTTGAAGGTCCTAGATACTGAAACTCGGATCTACACTGCGACAACTCTTACCGCTCAAACTGCCAAATTATTTTTAAAGCCCAGAAAATCTACTGCCTTACCAAACAGCTCAATATTACAAACTTGGGATCAGTCAATGATCGCTTAAGCTATTGCGATTTAACTGTCCTCCTACGAAACTACAAACTTTGGAGTCAGTCAATGGTCGCTAAGCTATTGCGGTTAAACTATCCCTCTGCCAGGTTACTAATTTGGGGTCAGTCAATGATCGTTTAAGCTATTGCGGTTAAACTGTCCGTCTGCGAGGTTACCTATTTTTGTGTCAGTCAATGATTGCTTAAACTGTTGCAGTTATACAGTCCATTATTTTTTTATATGTTTCAGGCAATAATTGCTTAAGCTATTGCATTTAAACTGTTCATATGTTCTGACCATTTTACAGCCATTAGTTTTAATCGCGTTGTCTCGTTGACTTTTTCGTTTCTCGTACAAGGACGAAGTCTCGACACCCGCCGAGCGGTGTTTAGTCACTGTTTGTTGAAGCACTCCACGTTGATCATTCTCATAGTATTACTAACTTTTTCATTCACTCTGAATACAGGACCCCATTAGACGTTTAGACCATCTACGAGCGGTGTTCTATCCTGCTACCATAACCTTTATTTTCTCTTGTGTTCACAGAGATGAAATCTTAGCACGCTACGAGCATGTCCCAACTCAGGTTTGTCTTCATATGCATACATACTGTACACTCTCACACACCGTGTGCACATCAGCATCCTGCATGTCGCCTTCGGAATACTTTGATCTTCGCTTTTCTTCAAGCTCGATCAAAGTAGGGGCTTCTGTAGACGCTAAAAAAGCACCTTCAGATTTCTCTGCAAAAGCCCGATGATGAAAGGAGTAATTTATAAACTTGAACGCTATTTTTGCTTTAATAGTTAAGATAAGGTCTCAGGTTTTTCCTCCAAACACTCCTTCATTCCACTTCATTCAAAACCCCCGTTCAAGAGCTTTCCAACGTCACGTCTCATGCCACTTTCTGACTTCCGGTCGCCAAGTTGCAATTTAGGGGTAGAACCGTCTTGTACTGTTCAGGGGTAAAACGGTCTTTTCGCATTTTTCGGAATATTTAAATTCCTCCGAAAAATAAAAATGGACTGGATGTCGTCATTATGACGACATCCAGCTGACAGCCGTCAGCGGCCCTGGCCAGCGCCGCTAGCGGCGCTGACCAAATTCGCAGGGCCGGTAGCGGCCCTGACCAGAGCAGCTAGAGGCGCTGACGTGGCTTCTGGCTTGACTTTTTTTTCAAGCCCAATTCGATTCTCAGCTCATTTTCAGTCGTCCAGCCCTACTTCTCTACGCCTATAAATACGACCCTCCTCCCTTAGTTCAAAGCACACTGCCTACTGTTGACAACCTCTATTCTCACGAGTATTAACAATGAGCTTCCCCCTCTTTCTTCTAAATTTTGAGATCTTGCCTTTTACTCTTTTTATCAATTATAGCCTACAGTTCAGGTACCAATTTCTGTTTATTTTCCAGTAGTCATAATGTAGATATCTAGCCAGAATAACGTTTTTATTGCTTCCTAAATATTGTCTGTATAATCGTTGTGCTGCCCAACTTGTCATTCGAATGCATGTCTAAATAAGGGTTAAAAATAAATGTTGTGATGCTTGTGATAAACCAATTAATAGTCTAAGTCTAGGTTGTTAATCCGGTTTTGTGTGGGAGTTATGTCTTTAAATTATTAAGCAAACTTGAGTTAGTAGAGGCCGTCATAAAACGGGCGAGTTGGGTGCCTAACACCTTCCCACCTCGTACCTTCGCCTTCGAACCTATTACTCTTGGGTACTCATATGTTCTATATGAGCGGGAGTCTTTCTAAAAACACGATCAGTTCACTTATCGCGCTATTGGGTTGTCCCTTCGGATTGTCCCTTCGGTTTGTCCCTTCGATAAAACACCGATAGCAGATTTGTGACCTCTTTCATGGTTTTTATTCAATTCAAGTTTTTATAAAAGCTTTTCTAACTCGACGGTTCCTTGAACTTATCTAAACCCTTAGCTTACAAATTTTCTATAAGGACGCACTCCGTGGCCGTAGAAATCCCGAGTCCTTACAATTCGATGCAGTCCTTTTCCATCGTAGTCCAATAGTATCCTTGCGTTAGGATCTTCTTGACCAAGGTTAGTCCATTCATATGGGGACCACATACGCCACTATGTATGTCGCTCATGACTTTGATGGCCTCACGTTCCTTTAAGCATAGAAGACTTAGCCCTTGTGGTGTCTTTTTATAATATTTTCCTTGTGTATGTATGTATTGTGCGGCTAGTCTTCTTAAAGCTCTTTGTGCCCTAGGTGTAGATTGTGGAGGGTAATCGCCTTCGGCGAGTAGATTGAGAATGTCAGTAAACCATTCCTCTTCTTCCTCCTCATTTGCGCGTACTTCAAGTGCAATACAAAAGGCGAGCTCAGTTTTCCTTTGAATGTGAATGGTCATGGAGATTATATCATCTGGAATATTTATCATGGAAGCCCTTTTTGCTAAGGCATCCGCGAACTGGTTGTCATCTCTAGGAAGGTATGTAAAACGGACGTGAGTGAAATATTTAGTTATCTTTTCAAGATATTCCTGGTAAGGTGCCAGAGATTTGCTTTTCACTTTCCACTTTTTGGAGACTTGGTTTATGATGAGAGTTGAATCTCCATATACCTTTAGATCCTTAATTTGCAGTTCTATTGCCGCTTCTAAACCAATGATGCATGTTTCATATTAGGCGCCGTTGTTGGTTACCTCATGGTCTAGTTTGACGGCTATGGGAGTATGTGCGCCTTCTGGGCTGACTAATAATACTCCTACGCCATAACCTTTTTGGTTTGATGCTCCGTCAAAGTATAACTGCCAAGTGGTTTCTTCGACACTCATTATTCCTTCATCGGGAAAGTCATGTGTGGCATCTTCACTATTAACTGGGTTTTCAGCGAGATGTTCAAAAATGGCATATCCTTTGATTTGGATCGCCTTTTGGTTTTCAAAAGTTAGATCGAATTCTGAAAGCATGACAGTCCACCTTGCTATTCTTCCACTAAGAATAGGTTTTTTGAACAAGTACTTTAGTGGATTTATCCTTGACTTTATTTCTGGCTTTGGATGACCAAACTGGAAGTGGTTTGGAGACATCTTTGCCTAGAGATGTGCTAGGGAAGTGTCCCTGATTTCTTAAAATGGCATTAATTCCTAGGTGGAAATATGGTGCGAAAGGAGCTATATCTTGCTCAAGTACGGCGATACCTTCAGTCATAAAACCCCAGAATTCTTCGTCTTGCGCAGTGTGCTCGACTTTAAGAACCGACGTGTCTTCAATATTAGCGATCATAGAATCTGCTCTAACCTCTAGAACTACCCCTCCGACCATCATTTTGACCTTTTGGTGTAATGTTGAAGCTATCACGTTTAATCCATGGAGCCATGGGCGTCCTAGGAGTAAATTGAATGAAGCTGGGATGTGGATGACATGGAATTGTACCATTTTCTCAATTGGTCCAGTGTTAAGGTTAACCGAAAATATGCCTAGGACATTTCATTTGGAATTGTCGTAGGCCCTGAATCCTTGTGTGGCATGCGCGAGGTTGTTGACATTTATGCCCAAGCATTGGGCGGTCCTTAGGGGACAAACGTTGACAGCGGACTCATTGTCTATTAGAGTCATTGGGACCTGTTTCTTCTCACATATGGAAGTTAGGTAAAGTGTCTTATTGTGATGAGTTCCTTCGGGTGGAAGGGCTTCATTAGTGAATGCAATTGCTTGCAAAGAATTTTCTTTTGTGAGGAGATTGACTAAGTCATCCGGAGTATCTTCGGGGGAAACCATAGTTTGATTAAGTGCTTTTAGTAAAGCATTCCTATGTACTTGGGAAGTAGTCAAAAGTTGTCATATAGAGATATCGGCCTTAGTCTTTTTAAGCTGTTTAAGTAGTGTAGTGCCATCATCCTCGTTTGGAGGGTTTTGGTCCTTATTCTGGACTAGTGGAGAGTCTCTCACTTGTGGTATAACTGAAGCCGTGTTCTGCAGTGGATCCTTATTTTGGAGATGGGGTGGTATATAGTGCCTTCCCGACCTCGTGAGGTGTTTGATTTCAGAAGATTCGTCATCAGAAGAGTCATACCATGCTTTAGAAATTTGGAGAGTAGCATCTTCCTCGTCGCTATCACTTTCCCAAAGTTCGGCTACCCCTAGGTGGAGGGAGTCAATCTTAAATAATGGGATAGGATGTCCAATTGGCATAATCAGGTGAGAGGGGTCCTTTTTTTCCTCTTCATTTGGACGAAAACCGCACCTAGAGGATTGGTGTTGTTGTTTGGAGTGGGAACATTCTTTGGCTTGGGAATAGTCCATTGTCAAAGAGATCCTAGATTTTATTCTTGAGTGTCCAACACTTCTCGGTGTCATGTCCTTTTCCTCTATGGAATTTGCATTGAAGATTAGGATTCCATGATGGGCTCCTCTTTTCGATGTCGGGATCCGGGGTGGGGCCCGCGACATTGAGATAGTCATTCTTGACAAGCTTTTCCAAAGCTTTAGCATAGGTCATGCCCAATGGGGTGTATTGCCTTTGCGGCTTGTCGTATACAACATTGACTTCATTAACCTTGTTGGAAGAGTTTCCCGAATTGGGGTTCTTCTTGTAGTTCGAGTTATAGGTGCCCTTGTTGAAGAAATCCTTGCTTTTCTCCTTTTTGAGTGCTTGATTGTCCTCTATGAGGAATCCCACACTATTGAGTTGTGTGTATGAAGTAATTTCTTGATATTTGAGAGGATTCAAGTAAGGAGGTTGTGGTTGTTCTTGATGGGTTTCCGAATTTGCTCTTCCTCGGATGGACGGTCGAGCATTTCGGCCACTTTAGTTCTCAATTTCTTAGCAAAGTCAGTGAAGCTTTCATTTTCCCATTGCTGTATCGCTTCCAATTCTCTCATGGTAGTTGGTTGGATGACGTTTTCGGCGTACCTAGTGAGGAATAGTACCTAGTGAGGAATAAGCTACACACTTTTTTCCATTCTTGAATCTGATTGGGCTCAAGCCTGAAAAACCATGCCCTAACAGTGGGGTCCAAGGTTTGTGAGAAAAGGTGAATATAGAGGTCAGGATCCACTCCTCTTAGGCCCATTGCGGTAGTGAAAGCCCTTATGTGATCTTTTGGATCATCGGTCCCTTTGAAGGTGGGGACTTCAGGCATAGAGAACTTTTGTGGGAGTTTCCCCTTGATGTGAGAGGAATATCCTTTATCATTGATCATGTAGTCACTTATGATCTTGTTTTGAGTTAGAGCTAACTCAAGGTTCTTAATTTGAGCGCTTAGCTCTTCTACTTTTTCATCTCGAGGTGGAGGATCATCTTGGTTAAAAGGGTCAGCTTCCTTAACCTTGCTTTCTATCCATGTCACACGGTTTCCCAGTTTCCAACATTGTCATCATTTCAGTCAACATCTCATCAGTAGTCTTAGGTGGTGGAGGTGGCATGTCATCTTCGGCCATTTCGATCAATTTAGAACAAAATGTTCGATACGGAGGAGGAGTAACAATACTGCACCAGACCTAGCTTTGCTCGAAGGGGGAGATTCCAATACGACCTTCCTAACCAGACGTTGATTACTATGATCGCGTTCCAAACTTTCCGAACCTACTATTTTCTTTCCAATCTTGGACAGCGGATAAGATTTAGAAAAGGAAAGACTAACAAGTTCCACAAAAGAAAAGTTTTAAAACAAAGATGGGAAATCTCTACCTAGAATATTCTATCAACATAGTTACCCTTGGGGACTAAGTAATGGGTTTAGGTCACAAGATCTTGACACGGGATAAGAAAGATAAAAGATATACTCTTGACTAAAAGGAGAGGGGAGAGATATTATCTCGACTCAATATGGGATAAAGCAATAGATATTATACTCTTGACTAAAAGGAGAGGGGAGAGATATTATCTCGACTCAATATGGGATAAAACAAAAGATATTACACTCTTGACTAAACGGAGAGGGGAGAGATATTATCTCGACTCAATATGGGATAAAGCAAAAGATATTATACTCTTGACTAAAAGGAGAGGGGAGAGATATTATCGAGATCTTTTGGCCTAGACTCACTACCTAAATAAAAGGAAAGAATAAAACAATCAAATCTTTCCTAAGGTAACGAGCATGATATAGAACATTCAGGGATATTGTTTTCTAAAAATAAAGATTCTAGACTCAATCTTAAGACAAAATCTAGACTCAAAAAGGAAAAAGATCCTAATTGGGGTCTAACTTAATATTCTATGACGACCAAAAAGACTACACAAAGATTGCGTTCACATATGGGCAAACAGCACAACAACGCAAATGACATGATTATGAAAAATCTAGCATGGACATGGGACTGAGTTTCAACCTAAAACATTGGTTCTAGTTCATGCAATGGGGTAGGCTTAAGGGTTTTTGTCAAAAGGTACTCATGTTCAAGAATGTACTACAATCCGCGGGATGCGCGACAATGTGACCATTCTAGTTATCCTACTCATCGAATGGACGAATGCGTAGGAAGGTACATGAGGTGGGGGGATCCATATTTCTTGGCAAAGAAGAATCGAGTGGATTCTCACCAAGGCACTTCACCACACTCCATTGGCTAAAAACTAGTTTGAACTTGTAAAAACAAGCTCGGAAGTCGCGCAAGCTTATGCACATGAATGCAAATTAATAGATGAATGACAAGTCACAAAATAATAATAAGAACACTCAAGGTCACATGTCCCCAGTGAAGTCGCCACTGTAGGCTGCTGTATTTTTCTCCCCTCTTTTTACGTGTCTTCCTACGACCCTTTGGTGTTCGGGTTTTCGGACAGCCTTGGAGAGCGCGGTGGTGTTCGAGTTTCGTGAATCTTTGAGTGTGAATGCACGTGAAGATTTTCCTTATGCACTAAGGACATAATTAAGATTGTCGAAAGTCGCCACCAAATTTAAGGTAATTTGGAAACCTTGGAATCAAGTCGATAGTCTAGAAAGACGTCAACTCAACTCCTGTGCACCCCAATCCCTATTGGGGAAATTGACTTCATAAATGAGTTTGGGGGCGTAGGTACGAGCTAGGAAGGTGTTAGGCACCCAACTCGCCCGTTGACAACAGCGGCCTTTACTAATCGATTCAATATAATTGTTAATGCTACGGTTCCAAACAATGTTCAATTTGTCGAAATTTCTAGTTTTAACTAATGGGTTGAACAAACATTATTATCGTGATCACTTTTAACAATTTATCAAGTTACATGCTTTTATTGCTAGAAAGCGATAAATATGCTAAAACCTAAGTTAGAGGACAAACACATAATTCATCCACCAATCCACAAACAAAGCATGATTTAATCATAAAAAGCACTAAATGACAAAATTAAAACATTCATTCATCCATTAATTAGGTTTAATACAAGCCCTTTTGCTTAAAACGCGTCATACATGTACATATCACATAAACCAAAATTGTTAGTAATAACAAGCAATATAAAAATTATTGAAAACCCTCAGGTTGGATTACCTGGATACTCACAATGAACTTATTGGGTTATATTGCTTGAATTCATGCTCTTGATGAAGTGTGAAGGCTTATTTTGTGGTGCTAGGGCTAACCCTAAAGAATGAGTAGAATGAGAATTTATGGTTTAATATGAGAGAGAGAGAGAGAGAGAAAAAAAAAAAAAACCACCTCTAGAATTTCCAACCTGAGAGGGAAACTGCCAACCTAAAGACCAACCTCTTCAACTGAACCCTAAGGTTTGTTTATATAGAAGAAGGGGAGCTGCCAGGGTTTGGCACGGAAATCGAATGGGCCTCGAATTTGCCGTCCGCGAGAAAAGGTCCGGGCGGCCATTCAGCTAGGCCAAGCGGCTGAGCTGGCAGGAAAAGCGGTCAAGCCGCTTGGCAAGCGGCTTAGCCGCAAGGCAGGCGGTCAGGCCGCTTGGCCTAGCAACACAGCCGCTTGTCCTAGCGGCCACCGCTTAAACTCAAGCGTGGCCACTTGGACCTGGAGCGGCGTGCCTGTATAGGCGCGTGACGTGCTTTTCACGCGGGGGAGGCTCTTTTGAGGGGGTCGACGCGGGATTGACTGAGTTTCTTTGTTTTACCAAGGGCTGATTCGTGGGTTTGGATTCCCTTTCGGGCCCTTAGGTTCAAAGAGGCCTATCTCTTAGTTTTGGACTCCAATTGAATTGAGTCCAACTGGTTTGGATCACCTGTACAAAAGGCTTCCACTGGATAATTCCAATGAACTGGGCTAATCATCAGAGCAATTATTCTCGCAACCCAAGTTCGAGCAAAATCCAATTCTTTCATCATCGGGTTTTTATGGGGACATATTATAGACACAATTTTTGGTGTCTACACATTGTAACGTGGGTTCTTGAATTAATAGCAGCATTGGAATCATCTTACATTGAGTGAGTTCTCAGTTTTAAGATTTGAGCTTGTTTTCAAATTAACTACAGCTTGTTAGAAACTCCTTCGTGGTTCAGCTGTCGGTTGTAAAATTTAAAAGTTCAAGATCACAGGTAAATGTGATTATGATTTGAACCTACCTATTAAATCTAGTCCTAGATGCAATGTTTAAGCTTCTAAAACTAAAAACTATAACTCACAACTGAACGAGTCTCAACAAATAATCCATATATTAATGAAATATCAGATTATATCCTGCTCAAATGAGGAAGTAACATAGTTTTGCTAAATTAAAAATGGAAAACTAGTAGTTAACTCCATTGTTATTGAACTTTTGTTAAAAGCCTTTTTCGCATTCCACAATATATCCTATGAGAAGTAGATTGTAGTCAGTATATGCTTGCCACAGTTGAGCAATTGAAGCAAATATAGTCTTCAACAACATTAAATCTAGGTCAACTATTGTAGCCTTTGAAAAAAGGCACCTTAGCCTCACCAAAATGGTCCACAATCATCCTTTGAGATTGATAAATAGGATAAATACTTTTATATAATGTACTACAAAGTTGTCTTGGTTTCCCTAGAGTGGTGCGTCTTATATGGAAAACCTTCTCTTGATTTCTCATACACTGTACTGGTGCCTCAATAGGAAGTCATATCAACATTAACATTACCCCAATGCTTTTTCAGAGGCTCCCGCCCAATCAGGGGGGGGGGAGGGGGAGCGACTATACGCAGCTATGCGTGTAACTGGCTCGAGCTGGCTTGATGAGCCCTCGTGTTCAGCTTGGTCATAGCTCGACTCTGGCTCGGTTGGCTCGATCAACTCGGTTAAATCAATTTTTCCCACTATTTGAATAAGACCATGAAATATTTATAGAATATTTTCCTATTGGGTTTTACTTATTTTATAAAGTGCAAAGGATCACTTTTCAGTTATCAGTCACATTCAATTGCAAGCATTTTGACTAGATGTTACTTTCTAACATTTGTAATGGTTTGAATTCGAACCGATTCAAACCGAGCCAAGCCGAGCCGAGCCACGACCCAAACCGAGTCGAGCTAGAGCCTTCATCATTTTCAGCTCAGCGAGCTTCGAGCCGAGCCAAACGAAACCGAGCCGAGCAGCTCTCTCTCGGGCTCCGTTCGACTACACCCGTAAATGCAGCCCTACCCTCTTGAAAACAGAGAGGTTGTTACCATTTAACCCTTGATCTGATTCGGGACGACCCTGGATATGATGATAATTTAATTGCCATTTTGATTAAGTTCATTACATCCCAAAGCCAATGCCAAGTCCTCAACCCAAGTGACAGCCCCACAGATAAGTGGTGCACAATGCACATCCTAAGGTCTTGTTGCAAGATTCACATTTCTAGCACATAACAATACCTCAAGTTTCCACTCATGCTTCCCAGTTCTCCTAATCTAGAAAGTTTACTTATGTGATGGAATTTAACCACTTCGAATCCCGGTATGAGAATGAACTTAACAATAAAAATTATTGTTAATAAGAAGAACTTGGAACACGAGAACAAACAGATTATAGCTATTATTACAGTAACAAGACTCAAGAGGACATTTCACAATCTCAAAATAGACGTATAAATGATCCATCTATAAATTCCACGACACCACAAGGTCCAGGGTGAGGTGCGGTAATAATCCAGCATACCACACAAAGTACTTGAGAACATACCGCTGCCTAACTTTAAGTATCATGTGCCAATCTGCATACGTATTCCCATGATGATGCATTCAGTGACTCCTTCGATCTTGTCTTCCCTCCCATTTACAGACGCATTATTTAGATGATCTACTATTTTCTCAAAAGATGCTAGAATCAAATTCAATACACTTTCCTTCATCTTTGCCATCCCCACTCTGGTAATTGCCAATACCTCCTCGTGTTACACAAACATAGAACAATTTAGTTATCTTTTGAAGATTTGAATGACACCTTACATCTATCCTACAATTGTGGAAAGGAAAATGTTAAAAATGGGGACCTTATATGTTATAACATCAGCAAGAAGCATCATATGTTGTATGTCTATATCCATTAAAATTACATTGTAGAACCCTGTTTATCTCCTTGATGATACAATTTCGTGCAGATTCTATTCCAAGTGTTTTTTTTTTTTGTAAAATGTGAGCTTTGTATTTCATTTACCAAAGTGATCAATGTAGTAATTACATCAATATACTAAATCTATCAAGAGCACAAAACAACTTTGCTGCTCCTAAAACCCTATAATAAAACAATCTGTATACTATTCCTATACAAACTTTCAGCTATCATTTGTGCGTAAAAGCAGGTTCAATACCTACTGGAGCACACCAATCTCTATTCTTCTTTGTATTCTTCATTCTCTCAATTTTACTCAGTTGTACTCTGAGTTCATATCTGATTTTTGCAGTAATAATCTTCACATCAGGCTTGGATTGCCTGAAAATAACATGGTTTTGGGTCACCCATAGGTGATAAAAACAGGCAGTTGCTGCTGCCTTACAGAGAGAACGATGAGCTGACGAGCCTCTTATGTGCTTCAACCCCCAGCTGATCATATTGTCCCATCTAGAAGGAGGAGCAGGGAACTGCATAAAGCTACCAATATCCTTCCAGACCTTCTGAGAAAACCCACAAGACAGGAACAGGTGCTCATGAGATTCATCATCAACTTCACACAGCACACATTTTGCATCAACCTGAATTCCTCTAGCCAAGAGTCTGTCCTTAGTCAAAAGTTTTTTCTGCAATAGAATCCAAGAAGTGAAGGAATGTTTAGGGTAACAATTCCTCCCCCAAATGAATGTAGCCCAAGGCTACACATGAGCACATTGATGCAGAATTTTGTAAGCTGCCTTGGAAGAAAAAGGAGGGGGACCAACTGTCCATATAAGCTCACCATTTTGAATAACCACACATTTAAGTGCAGCCTCTCTAAGATTAAGTAGCTTCTTAAAACACCAGGAATGCCTTTGACCCAGATGCATCTTCCAAAAGGACTCCTGATCAATATACACCTCATGGATCCATTCCACCCACAGAACATCTGCCTTATTAGAAACACACAAAAGCTACTTCAGAATTAGAGCAGTGCTCACATCATAGAAATCTTTAAAACCCATACCACCATTTTTCTTAGGTTGACATAAATCTTTCCAAGCAACAAGAGCTTGCTTGTAATCAGTTTTCCCACCCCACAGGAAGTTTCTGCATAAAGCTTCAAGCTGTTTTATCACCTTTTTTGGCAAAACAAAAATAGAGCCCCAGAAATCGTGCAGACTGAAAAGAACAGTGCTAATGAGTTGTGACCTGGCAGCATAAGAGAGGAACCTTCTTGCTAATCATCTCAACCAACCCTACAAGCTGTAGGTGAACGAGAAGTCAAGGGAACTCCTAAATTTCTAACTGATAGTTGACCAACATCCATATGTAATATCTCCTGAATTTGTTCCTTCACAGCCAAGGAAACACCTCTAAAGAACATCTGACATTTGTTCAGATTAGCCACCAAACCAGATGCATCAGAATATTCCTTGAAAGCCTTGAAAACACTACTAGCAGACTTAGTAGTACCTTTGCAAAATAGGAAAAGGTCGTCTGCATAGCTTAGATGTGTGACATTCAGACTAGCACACTTTGGATGGTGTCTAAAATCTCTATCCATCTGGAGCATAGATAACCTTCTTGACAGAATTTCCATCACAAGAACAAAAAGGTAGGTGTAGACGCCAAAAAAGCGCCTTCAGATTTCTCCGCCAAAGCCAGATGATGAAAGGAGTAATTTATAACTTGAACTGCTATTTTTGCATTGATAGGTAAAATAAGATCTCAGGTTTTTCCTCGATCACTCCTTCATTTCCACTTCATCTAAAAGCCCCTTTCAGTATATTTCTATTGCTTCCTTCCGTGTCCAAATACGATTCCGCACCTAAGAGTTATGGCCAAACGAAGTTAAGGGTCAAAACAGATGTAGCCGAATACTATGGACGGTGTTTCTAGCCCCATTTGGGAGTTCATTTGGTTGAATTAATTTGTAAGCCTTATATTTCTGGATTCCTTATTCATTATATTTCCAATGAAATATCATGATCCCACACCACATTCCCAACCAAGGAGTTACGAGCCCAACATTGATGCGTACTCCAAAACTGACCTCTCCTTACTCTTTCGGGTATATCTCGAGATCCACAAAACATTTGGGCCTGAAACAAAAGCCATTTGAAACTAAACCGAATAACCTGTTCAACGCATTTTGAATCATCCAATTTGGAGCACAAACGAGTGAGATATGGTCTGGACAAAAATCCGCTGGCAAGCTGATGGGCCTGTGATAAAACCCAGGGCCGCTAGCGGCGCTGACTAAAATTCCGGGGCCGCTAGCGGCGCTGTCCCTGCTTCTGGCCCGACTTATTTTTCAACCCAATCCAATTTTCAGCCTATAAAGACAACACAATCCGATTTTCAGCCTATTTTTCAACCCTACTTCCCCACGCCTATAAAGACAACCCTCCTCCCTCAGTTCAAACCAGACAGTCTACAGTTGACACCCTCTATTCTCAGTAGTATTGACTCTGAGCTTCTTCCTCTTTCTTCCATAAAAAATTCTATTCTATTCTCGGGAGTATTGACACCGAACTTCCCCCTCTTTCTTTACTTGAGATCTATTTTTACTATTCTTGTCAAATATAGCCTACAGTTCAGGTACAAATTCCTGAGCGCTCAAACTAAATTAATTGCTTAATTGTTTATTTTTCAGTAGTCATAATGTAGATATCATGCTAGAATAATGTTTTTATTGCTTCCTAAATATTGTCTGTATAGTCATTGTGCTGCCCAATTTGCCAATCGAATGCATGTCTAAATAAGGGTTAAAAATAAATGTTGTGATGCTTGTTATGAACCAACTAATAGTCTAAATCTAGGTTGTTAATCCGGTTTATGTGGGAATCATGTCCTTAAATTATTAAGCAAACATGAGTTAGTAGAGGCCATCATAAACGGGCAAGTTGGGTGCCTAACACCTTCCCACCTCGTACCTTCACCCCCGAACCCTTTATTCTTGGGTACTCATGTGTTCTATATGAGCGGGAGTCTTTCTAAAAATATGATCAGTTCACTTATCGTGCTATTGGGTTGTCCCTTCGGATTGTCCCTTCGGTTTGTCCCTTCGATAAAACGCCGATAGCAGATTTGTGACCTCTTTCATGGTTTTTATTCAGTTCAAGTCTTTACAAAAGATTTTCTAACTCGACGGTTCCTTGAACTTATCTAAACCCCCAGCTTACAAATTTTCTATAAGGACGTACTCCGTGGTCGTAGAAATCCCGGGTCCTTACAGTAGGGAGAGAGGGGATCACCCTACCTTAACCCTGTTTTCCCTTCAAAATAACCAGATAACTCCCCATTCACCACAATAGAGTATTTGACTTTTGTGATGCATAATTCATTCCAAAGTACAAACCAAGCTGGAAAACCCAGTTTATCCAAAGAATGCAACAAAAGTTGCCAATCAATAGAGTCATATGCCTTGTTGAGATCTATTTTAACAGCCATTCTAGTACTAACTTGCCTCCTATCATAATGAGCTAAGCGTTCCTGAGCAAGTAGAATATAATGAACAATATTCCTACTCTTCACAAATGCTCCCTGCTGATTTCCAACCACCTCATGCAAGACATTTCTCAAACGAGCAGCCATTACATGTGCAATGCACTTATAAATCACATTACAACATGAAATTGGCCTAAATTCAAAAGCTAAGGTGGGATTTTGTACCTTAGGAATTAAGGAGATGGCAGTGGCATTGATTTGTGTCAACAATTTCCCTTTAACAAAGAAATCTCGGACAACAGCTATCACATCTGATCCAACCACATTCCAGGCCTTCTTTAAAGGACAAGAGCTATAGGACCTGAAGATTTATTATCTTTTATTCTAAACATTGCAGTTCTAATCTCCTCATCTGTTACAGCATTACAAAGATGTCTACTACTACCTTCAGACAAAGAAGGTCTTCATCAGGTAACTAAGTACCAGGTCAAGAAGATCCCAGCAACCCCTTGTAAAAAGAGATGAATTCATTCTTTATATCCTCATTAGAAGTCAGCTTCACACCATTAGTATCATATAAGGCAAGGACAGAATTGGTTATTCTTCTTTGTTTAATACAGTCATGGAAATAAGCAGAATTTTGATCCCGGGCCTTGAGCCACTGAATCCTGGCTTTTTGCTTAAGGAAAATAGCTTCATACTTCAAGAGTTTTCTGAACTCTTTCAACACAATACTCTCCTGTGCAGTAGTAACAAAATCTGTATTGTCATCCTGTAACAATTTCTGTAAATCAAACAATTCTTGCTTCTTCTCCTGAACTCTCTTCTGCATGCCACCAAAGTTATGTTTATGGAATTTCTTTAACTCAAGCTTTAAAAGTTTCAAATGCTTACAGAGAATAAACATTTTATTGCCCTGAATCTGAGAGTCCCAAACTCTACTCACAATGGGAAGGAAAGCCTCATCTTTGCACCAAAAGTTACAGAATCTGAAAGAATGTGTGATCTGAATAGGTTCTTTGATTTGAACCACAACAGGGCAATGGTAAGATATGCCCTCTGGAAAAAACTCCAAAAAACTAGTGGGGAATTCAGTCATCCACTCATCATTCACCATGACTCTGTCTAATTTCTTATAAATTCTACTCAAATCCTTCCTCCTGTCATTCCAAGTAAAAAAGTAGCCAATGAACTTAAGGTCTAGAACAGGCACCTGAGTTACAAACTCCTGCGATTCCACAATATCATGAGCGTTGACTGATCTACCATTCCTTTTCTCCTCAGTACTCAAAATACAATTAAAATCTCCAGCTAACAACCAAGGCATAACCATCCCCTGACTAATATTATACAACTCCTTCCATGAAGTAGTCCTATGCGCAGCTTGATTAAAGGCATAGACCACAGTCACCATGTAAATTTTACCACTAGCCAAGCATTCAACTTCACAGTGCATCAACTGAGAATGTTTAGCAAGTACCCTAACAGCAAAAATACAAGGGTTCCAATAAATCATAATTCTCCCCTTCACATTACTGTAAGCATTATGATCAAACACGAACTTGAGCTACTGAAACTACATCTGCATTATGAATCTTAGATTCTACAATTCCTTAAAACGAAATCTTATTATGCAAAACAAATTTCTTAACCTCTTTTTGTTTGTCAGGGAGGTTAAGTCCCCTGATATTCCTGAATCCTAACAAACTCATCCCGGATGATTCCCCCCTTTCTTATTCTGAGGACCACCACCCTTGCTATGAAAAGTCCTATCACTCTAAGGATGCTTGTGCTTATTCTTGAATTTAGAAGCTGAAGGCTCAGGTTGTTCATTGTTGCCCTCCAAACCCCCAAACTTGTTTTGTGTAGCTGTACCATCTCTCTCAACAGTAGGAGGAGTGATCCTCCTATTCCCAGAATTTATCACTGTCCAGCCAGGTTCATTGAGACGAGGTGCAGGCTGCTTGTCCTGCTCACTGGCTTGTACCACAGGAGCTTGCATAGGCCCAGTAACTTGATCATTCCCACTAGGCCCAGGGCCAGCACCTTGTGCAACAGGTTGTTGCACCTATACAACTCTCCAAACAGCAGGATGCTTTACACTTCTATTGTCAGAATGTCCAAAAACCTTACATTTAGAACATCTCTGAGGGATCCATTCATATTCATCAGGCTGCTCATATTTCTTCCCAGAAGGGTCACACAAGGTCAAGCTCTTGGGTAAAGTAGCATCAACTTTAATCTCAATACATAATCTAGCATATTCAAGTTTTGATTTAGATGATGTGATGCCATCAATGCATAAAGGAGAACCCAACGCACTACCAATTTTGCTCAATCCAGGAATAGTCCACAAATTATATTTCAGGTGATGCAATTTAACCCAAATTGGTGCTCTAGTAACATCCAAATCTCTAATATTCATATCAATATCCTATGGTTTCAAAATCTATGGGCGATTATTGTAATACCAATGGCCATGTTCAAATATTTTCAACATATTATCATCAGAATAAAACCGAAACAGAAAAAGACCAGGCTCAATTAAATGAACATCAACTTTCCCACAGTCCTTCCATTGTCAATTAACATACCCCCTAATTGCTTGCTCAATCGGTTTCAAATGCAAAACATATCCAAGTGAAAATTTTCATTGCTCATAACCCTCATTCCATTTAGAATCCCCAAAATTAAGCACTGATTTATCAATTTCAGGATTAGGAACAAACTGTAACTTCATACCTACATCAAGATGACGGTTGCGTTGCAGAGCATCAGCAAAGGATGATGAACCCATTTCCACCATTATCAGAAAAATAGAGCTTGAATTAAAGACCAGGAATAAACGAAATGACTAGAATATGAGTAGAGAGGAAAATAGAAGAACCGAAGTAGAAAGAAGGAGACTTGTTCTGTGCACTTCAGTTACATGATTGCTCTCTATCTTGCATCCATTGACTCCCTGAAGTCCCATCACCTCGAGTCGACCTGTTCTGTAGTACCAAAAGTGGATAAAAAGTTTAGAGAATGTGCATGACCTCGGAGCATATAGTTTGTTACCTTTATAGTCTATTATACTAAAACATAATACTGCCTTTGCCCAAGAGTAATATTTTTCAACTTCATATTTTTCCTGATAATGTGGGTGTCCAGGCTTTGCCCGCCTAATCCTACGGGAGAGACGACCAAGAATCCCTTTCGTTGTTGGTGAGATGCTAAAAGAAGATCAGGTTACTCTGTTAGAAGGTTGACCTAAGCAATCCTTTTTTCTTTTTCTTTTGGTTTTGGACAAGGCACAAAAAGAAATCATCATCCTTTAAATAGAAAACTCATCGCCAAAATAACAAACACTTCAGCCGTAAAACCGAAACCCAGCCCTGGAAAACGAAAAGATTAGCTCAACTATTGGGATACAGCTGCATACAAAACAAAAGTTTTCAAGTCCAATGTTGCATTTCATTACCATGCATGCAATGCCCAATTAGCAGTTACCATTTACCACAAACCTTAGTCAGGAGCTTCAATCAAAACTAGGAATAACATTTTCATGACTGAGTTATATAACTAGTTTCATCAAACACCAAATAATAAGGTGCTTATATGCCTAAACGTAATACCCCCAAATAAGCCTAGCGAATATGCTTCCTATTTTTTCCACTTTCACAATGATCTAAACCCAATTACAACCCAACATAGGGTTTGAATGAAGAAATTCATCCTAAACTTAAGCTCCAATGCAATTTTAACAGTTTAATTAGCAATACTTAAACAACTATGTAAATCAATACCCAAATTGATCAATCAAAACCTTACACCACTCCAAACCTCCCAAAAATTAAAACCCACAAAATAAAACAATATAGGGTTTTCAACGCAAAAATTTATCCCAAACTTGAGATTCAACACAAAATTGAGATTCACAACCTAAAGAAAACAAAGAAAAATCTGAAACAAAAGCAATAAATAAATTTAAAAAAAAAGGAAGAAATATACCTAAGTAGTCAAGCGACAATTGAGGCTAGCTAAAGCCCACCCCCAGCGACTGTAATCGTCTTCTTCAAACTCTCTCTCCTCATAGGTTACTCGCTTACTTCACTTACTTCTGGCCATTTTCATGGTAGATTGAAATTTTGCCGCGAACTATTTTTCTCCTTAGCTATTGTCAAGGCCAAAAGTGGTTTTTTCGGCTCTTGGTAAAACATTACGGTGGCAGATATCTAGAAAGATATTTCACACGTGCAACCATGGGTAGTACTATCATTTTTGGGATGTCTCTTTCATGTCGAATGTTGATGTAGTTATCTCCATTAATTTGGAGAATTTAATGAAAGATCGCTGATAGTATGATCAATTTTTCCCTAAAAACAAACGATATACAACTCTTTCTTCTCGTAGTAATAGTCAAAATTGCCACGATCATTTGAAAATTTTCGTGGCACATGTAACTATTTGTTGTAGTGTAAATGAATAAGTCATATATGAATCATCCGTAATAATAAGAAGTAAAAAACAAATAAATTAACATTAACGATCGACGATCAACCTTTATGGGTCAACTCATTGACCATACATAACGCGTGTTGACCAGTGGATTTATGTACGAAACTGCTTAACGTAAATTCAAAATTACTAAACGCAAATATTTTTCTCATGATACTTACCAAAATACCCTTTTTGTTTATAGCCCAAATTCCTCTTACATCTATTTTTCCTCTCAAATCTTTGTACTATCTTTCATTGCAAAGATCTAAAGTAACTCAGTCAGTATAGATAAATGATTATAACTTTACAAAATTACAATAATTTTGACTCAATAATTAATGATATTCCTGTAAAAATTAGAATTACAATTTAAAATTTTCATAAATAATCATTATTTAGGGTTTCTGGGTGGTGCTGAGTGGCGTCGGGTGGGTGGAGTTCGATGGCGGGTGGTGGCACATCTAAGGGGTTTGGGTCCAAGTTCATCTTCATTCTTCGGCAATCTTCTCATCACATTTGATGAGAACCAATTAGTAAATTAGAAGTCCATCTTGCCCACCTTCGGTACATCTCCATCACATTAAAATATTGGGATGTAATATATGCAAATGCCCCCTAATTCAAAGCCTTGAAAAAGTGGTGGGTGTTGTGTGGTGGTGCGTCACTCGATGGTAGTGACGGTGTGTGACGCCAGTAACTGGGGTACTTTTTCTTCAATGGCTATGCTTAATTTGCCTGAACCAATGTTTTTATGTTTACTGTGTTATTGAATCCATTAAATTAATTAATCCATTATTCTGGTACTGTGTTATTGAATCAAGACATGGACTTCATTTTTAGCTGTGAGAGAGAGGAGAGAGAGGTTGGGACTTCGAACGGAGAGTGACGATGGGTTTATGTGAAGGCAATTTTGGGAAAAAATGATTTACGTTTAGTAATTGGAGATTTACGTTTAGCAATCCCCTTTATGTATTGGTCATGATGTTGTCATCCTACGAGTGTTTATCACGAGATTCTTACTGTGTGTTTGATGTTGGTTTCCTAGTCCACTTGACTATATCCCACTAACCCATTAACCCAAAAGCCCACAACTAAACCAAGAAGAGATAACAAAAAAGAAAATGGCATGTCTTTTTGTGGTCTAGTCCACTAGTGAAAATATTTATAGGCGTGAAGGGTATATTTTAAAAATAAGTCCACACAAATTTTTGTAAAAGAAAAAAAATGGTTTTCCTCCCCCCCCCCCCCCAACAAGGAAAAAACAAAGTAAGAAATTAATCTCATGTGAGAAACCCTTTAGGGGTGAGCATAACCGATTAACCAAGTATCCATCAGAAATTGTACTTACCGGAAATTAAATTGGATTCACCACTTCCTAGTTTTTAGTAATTGGAATTGATTGGTATTATTTCCTATTTTTAAGAATTAAAATTGGATCCGTCAGATACCTACCAATTCCTTATTTCATGGTTACCCAAAAGTCCACATCAAAATCTACATCCATTATTTTTTTAGAATCAAATAATTTTAATAAAAAATATAAAAAAAAATGGTTAACATAATCATGATGATTTAGAGGCTATGATTTAATAATCAAACAAACTCATTGCAATATAAAACATAGCAAAATCAAGAATGATCAAACAAATCGATCGGCGTGTGAAAGGCAAACCGGGATTTAATTTTCACTGTCAAATGTCAAGTTCTACTTTATAAGTATATGGAAACCAAATCAAATAAAATCATAAATTGGTAAACTTCACTATAGGAACACCTTGCCACAACCCCTAATGCTTACATGCTCGAGCTTGAGAGCAAGCTCCAGTTTGACATTGACACAATTTTGGAGCAAATTGATCTTTTTTGGATGCAAAAGGCTCAGGATGACTACCTCTATGATGGTGACCGTAATACAAAGTACTACCATGCTAGTACCATTATTCGTCGGAAAATTAATTGCATCGAGGGTTTGCAAAATAGTGACGGCCAGTGGATTTGGGACTCTGATGCTCTTAAATCCATGGTGGTCAACTTTTTCGAAGTTCTCTAAACGGATGATGGGTCTTCAGCTCGTCCTGGTATCCTCCCTCGTGACTCCTTCCTATCTATTTCTCCAAGAGATTATCAAACCCTTGACAGGCCGTTTGCAGAAGAGGAGATCAAAAACGCCCTTAACTCTATGGGCTCGTACAAAGCGCCTGGGCCAGATGGCTTTCATGCTATTTTCTTTAAAAAGAACTAGGATACGGTTGGGAGCAGTGTGTGTAGACTTGTGCTAGATGTGCTGAATGGCACTGTACTACCTGAGAGACTTAATGATACCCTCCTCGTTTTGATTCCAAAAGTGGAGAATCCCCAGCAGGTAACACAATTATGACATATTAGCCTCTGTAATGTGGCGTTTAAGATCATCACAAAGACGATTATCAACCGTCTGAAGGTGATCTTACCCAAGGTCGTGTCCCCTTGTCATGCTAGTTTTGTTCCAAGGAGGCAGATATTTGATAACATTGTTATTTTCCAAGAGGTGCTTCACACTATCCGCACCAAGGGTCGTAGCAAGCCGCTCATTGTTCTCAAAATTGATATTGAAAAGGCGTATGATCACATTTGGTGGTCCTTTGTGCGAGAGACTCTTATGGAACTCCGGCTTCCCCAAAACTTGGTGGAGGTTATTATGGGATGTATTAGCTCGTGTTCCATGAAAATCTCATGGAATGGCTCAACCACGGAGGCTTTCTCTCCGTCAAGGGGATTTAGACAAGGAGACCCGCTCTCACCTTACATCTTTGTTTTGTGCATGGAGCGATTGTCCAATCTTATCAATAGCGCTGCTAATGCAGGCTCTTGGGCTCCTTTTAAGACCAGTGAGGGTGGGCCGGCCCTCACCCACCTTTTCTTCGCCGACGACTTGGTCCTTTTTGGTGAAGCAACCACCCATCAAGCGTCGGTCAGAAACTGAATTTCTCGATCTCTTTTGCTTGGCGTCAGGCCAAAAGGTCAGAAAAAATAAATCAAGTGTGGTTTTTTCAAAGGCAGTAGATGAGCAATTGTCCCTCGATATGTCAAATATACTCAATATGCCCATTACTGCTGACTTGGGAAAATACTTGGACATGCCCACAATCTCTGGAAGGGTTACCAAGGAAACCTATCAATTCATTGTCGACAAAATCAATAATCAATTCTCAGGGTGGCACTCCAAGTACCTTTCACTCGCGAGGCGCGGCGTATCACCCTCACCAAGTCGATGGTCTCTTGCCTACCTTACTATGCCATGCGAACCTTCTTGCTCCCATCATGAGCTATTTGTGATGCTGTTGAATAAAAGATGTCATGGTTTTGTTTGGGGTAGCTCTAATGAACAGAGACATGTCCATCTAGTGGGTTGGAACAAGGTTTCGAGAGCTAAGGATGAAGGTCGTGGCTTGGGTATTCGACCTATGAGGGAAACAAACACAACTTTCCTTTCAAAGCTTGGATGGCAAGTTATTAACGAGCCCTCTAGCTTGTGGTCTAGGGTCCTACGTCATAAATATTGTGGTGGCCAAAGCGACCTAAATATGTTCAAACCAAGGAGAGATAGCTCCCACACATGGAGAGGTGTCCTTCATGGCGTTCCTACGCTCAAACTGGGAACCAAGTCTTTTATTGGGGATGGGTCACGCACCTTGTTTTGGCTCCATAACTGGGCTAAAGATACACCTTTGGTTGATAAGGCCTTGGCTCCTGTAGATGATGACTTACTCCACTGCACGGTGGCTGACCTTTGGAGCCCAATTGGGTGGGATTGGCCCAGATTTTCTCATCTCCTTCCCCCGGACTCCTTGATTGGGGAGGATCGCTTCATACTCGGTCAATATTGGATTTGGGTCTGACCAGTTCTACTGCGTGGGTCGAGCTCGGGTAATTTCACTGTTGGTTCGGCTTATGATATTATTCGTGAGACTGGTAATGAAAATGCTGATAGTGAATGGCGTGATGTTTGGAAAGTGAGTGCTCCACAAAAGTGTCGTGCTTTTCTTTGGCTCGCTTTGCATGATAGTTTTCTATGCAATTTTATTCGTGTTAGACGCAATCTCGCTACAGTTGCTGCTTGTACAGAATGCGGGGAGGCAGTGGAAACTTGCATCCATGTCCTTCGTAATTGTCCAAGAGCAAAATAAATTGGGGCCTCTTTTGACCCACCCTTCTCTTATGGTGAGTTTATTTTAACTTACCCCTTGATTCGTGGATTAGTATGAACCTTACTGGTCCTTGTGAAGCTTGGAACTCGACATTTGCTATGTCATACTGGTGGGTTTGGCAATGGCGTAACGCGCGCTCTTTTGGCCACCCCGAGGATATTCCTCATGACAGGACTGTATTCATCACGGACATGCTTCGTGACTACGTCCACGTTGTCCACGTGAAGACTCAATCACTTACTGGTAGCAAGCGTAAGAGGGAGGAGGTTCATGTACGTTGGGAATCGCCAACAGATGGATGGTTCAAGCTCAACACAGACGGGGCAGCACGTGGGAACCCGGGCTTGGCAGGGGCTGGTGGCCTTATTAATTCGCTCCTCCACTGGTGGTTTCGTTTGTGCTTTCTCGCTCAAATGTGGGACTTTCTCTTTGGTTAAAACTGAGTTTTTAGCTGCTCTTCGTAGTCTTGTTATGGCAAAGGACCTTGTGATAAGCCAACTATGCTTGGAGGTCGATTCAGAGGTGGTGCTACGAGCGCTCAAGGAGGACCCAAAGCCATGGAACCCGCATTTCTTCATTATTCTCCAATGTCGTACTCTTTTAGTGGATGACTCCTGGGTCGTTCGCATCCGTCATGTCTATAGTGAGGCCAATTATGTTGCGGAGGCTCGCAAACTCTAGTTTTGATAGCCCTGAAACTCTTATATTTTTTTATTGCCCGCCTATGGGTTTGAATAGCATTTTATTTGAGGATGTAGTAGGAGTGGCTAGGTCACGCACTATTGTTATTTCTAATTAAGTTTAAGGGCGTTTTTTTGCCTTCCTTTGCACCAAAAAAAAAAAATAAAATAAAAAAAAAAAAAAGAAAAAAAACTATCATGTGCAATATGTAAAAATATTTTTAAAAAATGAAAAATGGAGTAAATTAGGCAAAACTGGAGTAAATTGGGAAAAAGTATAAGAAATTAGGCAACTTTGAGTCAAATTGGGAGAAGTCGGGAAATTTGGGGACATAACTAGGAAAAATTGGGGAAAAATAGTATTTTTTTTTTAAGTGAAAACTGAGGACAATTGAGGAAAATAGGAACAATTGGAAAAATTAAAAATTACCCGAAAAGAACATGCTCTTATTGAAAATATTTAGCTTCTAAGGAATTTGACTTCCATATTATTGCAGTTATTCCTAAAAAGAATACAAAAACAACCTAGGGAAAACATTCCTTGGCATGCTCCAAGAACAGGTTATTTGTGTTGGATTTGCCCTATGAACTAATCATAACAAGAATTAATAATTGCATTATTGGTTGAACTATGGAAACCGATCTTTACTTAATATGGGTAATCGTAATGTTTTGCTAGAAACCAGTTACGGTTTATAGGCCCGAAAAGAGTTTTGGACTTACTGCCACATTAAGTAAACCAGCAGGGTCGCACACTTAACAGGCTCGTTTTATTAGAAGGGTCTAATTCCGATTAGGCCCATCACACACTTAACCTAATCAACCCTCCTGCCTCCCTATATATATCGTGACTCCTAATCAGTTAAGATTACACGTGATAATCAGTTTTCACGAAACCCTAACTATGTCATTAGAGAAAGGAGAGAAAGGAGGTTGTGAACGGGATCGCTGTACTAGCATACTAACGTGTGGATTCGAGCCTGTGTGTGGATACCAGTTGAGGCATGACGTCTGACGTGTTAATCCATACCCAACCACTGTTCATCCAACCAGCGACCAAAGGAGTAAGGTAGGATCTCGATTTGATATTTAATTACAGTAATCACATGTTTTCTGGGTTAATCGAATATCTATTATGCATGTATGATCATGTTAGTAGTTAGAAATTCCTTCAGTGGTATCAGAGCTGCTTGTGTTTTTCTGTTTTCGAATATATATGATATATGGTAGATATATGAGTAAGTTTGAAATCATGATATGTATGTAATACATGTTTATGTGTGATTCGTTTTCTGTTTTTCTAATATTCGGATCTGAGCATGTTAGTATTTATCTATCTATGAAAGCATGTCTATATGAATAGTTCATAAGTTAATATTCGTATGTTACAAATAGCATGTTGTTTGAATACAAGTCGTTGTAATTCTGTATGCTACTGTTTGACGAATTCACATAGATAAACTAGGGCAAAACCCTAAACTATGCTACCGCCACCAGGGGCGCTTCCCCTTGCACCCCGAGAGGGGCGTTGCCCCTCGACCCCGCTAGGGGGCGCCACCCCCTTGACCCCTGCATGGATCCGCCTGTTTGTGCGAATGATGTTTTATTTTTATGCCATTACAAATCTTTGATGTTTGATATATGATATCTTAGTTCACATGATGTTGAATGGTATGGTATGGTGAATAGTATGACCCATAATTTTACTTTGGTTTAAAATACGGCCTGCGTGTCGTTTATTTAAATGTAAATATTAAATACGACATGCGTGTCGTTACTTTGAATGTAATAATTAGATTATTGCTAGTGTAGTAGTGTAACTTTTATGATATAGTTGATTGTAAGATCAAGCTCATGAAGGTCAAAGGATATCATGGAGATGACCATCCAGCTGCTATATGGAAGAAGCAAAGTGTGGAGATTAGATCACCATAGCTTAGGGGGTCATACTATATCACATGTGTTGTTATTTATGCTTCCGCTTATTTACTATTGATTATATTTATTGTTATGTTTGCATGAAACTTAACTCCATATAATCAATCATATCCCTTAGTAATATTTAGTTAACTTGATGCCTTTCCAATCTAATACACCTATTAGGACTTGGTTCATTAAAATGTGTCTGCCAAAGTACAGCATCCTTAATTACTCAAGTCTGTTAGGATGAGTAACAGTTACCCATATGTATAAATTGGTTTACTTAATAAGGCTGTCAAAACAGTTTTGGGCCTTAAGGCATAGAGTTGGGAGCCGGGACATATGATGTCATCCCAACAACCGGGAGTTGTATAGGATACAATTAGTAAAGGGTTACTTACCTAAATAACTAAGTGAAAAGTGATAAGCCAAAGCTTACTTTATACTTAGGAAATATGGATCTTGGCTCCACTATATTTCATAGGGATATTTGTCACATTAATATAGTGGATTTATTTTGTTAAATAGTTAACGAAATATTTATGAAATAAGTCACTAAAATCTTTGTACATTTGTTGTAGATAATGGCAAACCCTCCACCATCACACTCATTTTAACTGCGATCCGTCCTTGAGAAGGACAAATTGAATGGAACCAATTTCTTGGACTGGTATCGAAACTTGAGAATTGTTCTCAAACAAGAAAAAAGGAATATGTCCTTGAGAAACCAGTCTCCAAGAAGGCTCCTGCTACCAATGCTCCTCATGCTGAGAGGAATGCTTATCAGAAGCTCAAAGATGATTCAATTGATGTCAGTTGTCTCATGCTGGCTTCCATGAATTCTGAGCTTCAGAAGCGATATGAAAATATGGAGGTTTATGAGATGATTGAGAGCCTGAAAGGAATGTTTCAGGAGCAAGCACGAACTGAGAGGTTTAACACTGTGAGTGACTTGGTTAAGTGCAAGATGGGGAAAGGAAGTTCAGTTAGTCCTCATGTAATCAAGATGATTGGTTATGTTGAGTACTTGGAAAAACTGGGCTCCCCAATAGGTCAAGAGTTGGCCACTGATATCATCTTAGCGTCATTGACTAATGATTATGATACTTTTGTTATGAACTACAATATGCATAATCTTAACAAGTCATTGGCTGAGCTACATGGGATGCTTAAAACTGTTGAGCAAAACGTCAAGAAGGACCCAACTCCCAATATTCTAATGGTTAGAAAGGGGGCCCAGTTTAAGAAACATGGTCAAGCTAAGGACAAGGAAAAGGCTAACATGAAAGGTTCGATTGTGAATCAATCCAAAGGAAAGCCTAAGTTCAAACCCTCGTCTGGTCCTAATGATGAAACCAAGTGCTTCTACAGCAATGAGCTTGGGCATTGGAAGAGGAATTGCAAGAAATATTAGGAGGATCTGAAGAAGAATAAGGGAAGTGTTCCTTCAACTTCAGGTAAATGTGATGTTATAGAAGTAAATGTGTTTACTTCTTCAAATTCTACTTCTTGGGTATTAGATACCTGATGTGGTGCTCACATTTGTGTAAATGCGCAGGGACTAAAGAGAAGTAGGACTTTGACAAAAGGTGAAGTGGACCTGCGCGTTGAAAATGGAGAAAAAGTTGCTGCGTTATCTATAGGAACATTTTATTTAAGTTTGCCATCTGGATTGGTTTTAGAACTCAATAATTTTATTATGTACCTGCCATTAGCAGGAATATTACTTCTGTTTCAATTTTGGACTTGGAAGATTTTGTCATTGTGATTAAGAACAAATGTTGTTCCTTTTATAAAGATGATATATTTTATGGTAGCGGTCCAATGAAAAATGGTCTTTATGTTCTAGACCTTAAAATTCCAGTTTATAACATAACTACTAAGAGGCTCAAATCAAATGACTCTAACCCAACTTACCTTTGGCATTGTCGTCTTGGACATATAAATGAGAAACGTGTTCAAAAGCTCCATAATGATGGACTTTTAAACTCATTTGACTTTGAGTCATTTGAGACATGTGAGTCTTGTTTATTAGGGAAGATGACTAAGGCACCTTTCACTGATCACATTGAAAGAGCAAGTGATTTATTAGGCCTCATACATACTGATGTATGCGGACCATTAAGCACAGTTGCTAGAGGAGGTTACCACTACTTCATTACCTTTACTGATGACTTCAGCAGGTATGGTTATGTCTACTTGATGAGGCATAAATCTGAATCCTTTGAAAAGTTCAGGGAGTTTCAGAATGAAGTACAAACTCAACTTGGAAAAAAGATTAAAGCCCTTCGATCAGATCGAGGGGGTGAGTATCTAAGCCAAGAGTTCGATAGTCATTTGAAAGATTGTGGAATTGTTTCACAACTCACCCCTCCTGGTACACCACAATGGAATGGTGTATCGGAGAGGAGAAATCGAACTTTGTTAGACATGGTTCGATCAATGATGAGCCTTACTAGTCTTCCAATATCTTTTTGGGGATATGCTCTTGAGACAGCAGCGTTTACACTTAACAGGAGTCCATCAAAATGAGTAGAAAAGACACCATATGAGAAATGACCGGGAAAAGTTCCCAGCTTGACTTTTCTAAAGATTTGGGGTTGTGAAGCTTATGTAAAACGTTTACTCTCTGATAAGCTTGGACCTAAATCTGATAAATGCTTCTTTGTGGGATATCCTAAAGAAACTAAAGGATAGTACTTTTACCATCCCACCAACAACAAAGTGTTTGTGGCTCGACACGGTGTCTTCTTAGAAAGAGAGTTTCTTTCTAAAGGAACCAGTGGGAGTAAAGTGCAACTCGAAGAGGTTCGAGAGCCACAGGAGAGTACTCCAATTTCTGAGGAGGCTCAAATTAGTTTACAAGATGTTGGATACTGAACATCCCCTCGTAGGTCCAAAAGAGGGCACCGAGAACCCATTAGATATGGTTTCTTGGATACTGAACATCCTCATATATTATTAATAGAGGATGATGAGCCTACGACCTACATTGAAGCAATGATAAGCCCTGATTCCGACAAATGGCTTCAAGCCATGAAATCTGAAATGGATTCCATGTATGAAAACAAAGTATGGACTTTGGTAGACCCACCTGATGGCATAAAAACCATTGAGTGTAAATGGGTCTTCAAGAAGAAAATTGACATGCATGGGAATGTTTATATATTCAAGGCACGATTGGTGACAAAATGTTATAATCAAATTCATGGGATAAATTATGATGAAACCTTTTCGCCCGTCGCAATGCTTAAATCCATTAGGATACTCCTTGCCATTGCTGCATATTATGACTATGAAATATGGCAAATGGATGTATAGACAACTTTCCTTAATGGAAACCTAAAAGAGGATGTGTACATGACACAACCCGAGGGCTTCACATCACCAGGAGGAAAGGTATGCAAGCTTCAACGATCTATTTATGGATTGAAGCAGGCATCCAGGAGTTGGAATCTTTGCTTCAATGAGGCAATCAAAGAGTTTGATTTCCTTAGATGCGAAGAGGAACCTTGTGTTTAGAAGAAGGTTAGTGGGAGCGCTGTGGTATTCTTGGTCTTATATGTGGACGACATATTACTGATTGGAAATGATATTCCTACACTTCAGTCAGTCAAGGCTTTTTTGGGAAAGTGTTTCTTAATGAAAGACATGGGAGAGGCAACCTATATCTTGGGGATTAGGATCTATAGAGATAGATCAAAAAGACTCTTGGGCTTAAGCTAGAGTACCTATATAGATAAGGTGTTGAAAAGGTTCAACATGCAAGATTCCAAAAAAGGGAATCTTCCCATGTCACATGGCATAACTCTTAGCAAGACTCAGTGTCCTTCTAGACAAGATGAGCGAGATCGCATGAGTAGAATTCCTTATGCTTCTGCTACAGGATCTATCATGTATGCCATGATGTGTACTCGTCCTGACATTGCTTGTGCTTTGAGCATGACGAGTAGATACCAATCTAATCCAGGTGAAAGTCACTGGGTCGTAGTCAAGAGAATCCTCAAGTACTTAAGAAGGACTAAGGATGTATTTCTTGTCTATGGTGGTGAAGAGGAACTCACTGTAAGTGGTTACACTGATGCAAGCTTCCAAACGGATAAGGATGATTCCCGATCGCAGTCAGGATTTGTATTCATTCTGAATGAAGGAGTAGTTTGTTGGAAGAGTTCCAAACAAGATACAGTTGTTGATTCTACAACAGAAGCCGAGTATATTGCTGCTTCTGAAGCAGCAAAAGAAGCAGTGTGGATTCGAAAATTCATCATTGAACTTGGGGTGATACGTAATAGTTCGAATCGAATGGACCTTTATTGTGACAGTAATGGGGCCATTGCACTGGCGAAGGAGCCTAGGGATCATCAGAAAACTAGGCATATACTCAGACGTTACCATTTGATACGAAGCTTTGTACAAATGGGAGATGTCAAGGTGTGTAGAGTATCATCGGAGATGAATATTGCTGATCCGCTGACTAAGCCTCTACCACGGGATAAGCATGAGCGTCATACTATTACACAAGGACTTAGATTCATGAATGATTGGTCTCTGTCCTAGTGGGAGGTTTATCTTGTGACTTATGTTCATTTTATTTATTACTGTCCCAATGAATAATTTATATGATGTAGATCATCAAGTATGTGACTTGATTGTGAGACTCTATTGTTCTAAATATAATTATTCTAAAATTGTCCGTAGTCAGTTATCATTATTTTTGGAAATTTGATAACTATTGAGACTATCATGTGGATTGATTGATGACCAAGTTTCACAGGTCATAATTATGAGATATGAAATTGATCACATGGATAAATGTTAGAGAACATTGTATTGGACCGACCGGTTTCCTACATAAGTGTCATCAATGTTATATAAGTGTCATCAATGTTTTTCATATGCAACTTTTAATTTGATCCTTTGACCTGAACTTACCATGGTTTCCTACATGATGTTTAGCATATCTTGATATTATCAAACGGTAATCCTTAAACGGATGACTATAAAGATAATTGAATGATGTGTTGTAAGTCATGCAGAGGAATGTGAGTGAGCAAGATTGGATTTGTCACTCTCATATGACGGGAGTAAGATATCTGTGGGCCCCTTGATGATTTTAAACTGTGAAATGCATGGTCGTGCTCAAATGGATTGAAAGTCAATCGTTTGTTTTTAAACAGTTTAACTGCGGAATCGAGAAAGTCATAATTGAACTATATAGGGATGACACTATTCCTTCCTTATGGTCAATTTAAGTATCACATGACAAAGGGATCATCGGTGTATGATTAGCTATAGTGCAAGTGGGAGATTGTTGGATTTTCCCTATGAACTAATCATAATAAGAATTAGTAATTGCGTTATTGGTTGGACTATGGAACCCGATCTTTACTTAATATGGGTAATCGTAATATTTTGCTAGAAATCAATTACGGTTTGTGGGCCCGAAAAGAGTTTTGGACTTACTGCCACATTAAGTAAACCAGTAGGGTCGCACACTTAACAAGCTCGTTTTATTAGAAGGGTCTAATTCGGATTAGGCCCATCACACACTTAACCTAATCAGCCCTCCTGCCTCCCTATATATATCGTGACTCCTGATCAGTTAGGGTTACACGTGATAATCAGTTTTCACGAAAACCTAACTGTGTGTCATTAGAGTAAGGAGAGAAAGGAGGTTGTGAACGGGATCGCTGTACTAGCATACTGACGTGTGGATTCCAGCCTGTGTGTGGATACCAGCTGAGGCACGACGTCTGACGTGTTAATCCATACCCAACCACTGTTCATCCAACCAGCGATTAAAGGAGTGAGGTAGGATCTCGATTTGATATTTAATTACAGTAATCACATGTTTTTCTGGGTTAATCAAATTTCTATTATGCATGTATGATCATGTTAGTAGTTAAAAATTCCTTCAATTTGGAATGTTTATTTTCAGGGCATCGTATCGACAAAGAAACAACTTGAGGAGCGTGGAACTTTTCTTTATGCTCTTCAAGATCATTTGGATAGTGGAACAGTGTCCAACAAGAGGGACACTTTAGTTTCGAGAGGTAATGAACATTCTCATTGTGTTCTATAATTTGATTTCTGGTGTTGTACGTCCTCGAACAATTATAACAGTAGTCATCCATAGGCACATTAGTTTAGAAGCTACAAATATTATTAGAATACGTAGAACATAAGAATGATCGTTAGGAAAATTTTAGGATTTTATTGGAAAAAACATCGAATTGTAAAGAATAATATCAATCAAATTCCGACGAAATCGGCATTTAGCAAACACATTAGCTACTCTCTTTCGAAATTTAGCTTCATAACCGAAGCTTAATCAAGATTAAACTATAAAAATTGCGAACGGAGGGAAACTAGGTTTGTATTGACTTCTGAGAGATTACATTATATAACATATGATAACGTAACCTAATGTAACCTAACCCGCAATAGAAGACTTCAAAGTATCGACCCAACATAAACAAAGAAGATGAGTAGAAATTAGCAGACGATAAACGTATAGGTTTAGTTTATGTGAGTGAACTTGCGCTAAAAAAAGAAAAGGAGAGATACTCAAAACTAGATTTAAGAACGAAACTGACAATTTTGATGCTACGAAGCATATATCACAATTCGAAAATTTCAAAAAAATGATTTAGATTCAATTCCGGAAAATCGATTTAGATTCAATCCCAGAAAATCGAGTTAGTAGACAATTGTTAAAAGTTACAGGTTAGTGAAAATTACTTGCGCTAAAAAAAGAATAGAGAGAAAAATAGAAAGTATAGAATGAGAGAGAGGAGTGAGAAATTGAACTCTCCTAAACCCTTACTGGTTTAGCTTAGCTCTTCAATGTCTGTAGAGAGAGAGAATGAGTTTGTTTGTTAGTTTTGTGGAGAGAGAGAGAAACAAAAAGTAGAGAATGAGAGAGAGAGGAGAGAGAAATGAGAGAAGGTAGTTGAGCAGATGATGGGAGAAACAAAATGGGCGGGAATGAGAAAAAAAGATTAAAATGAGAGTAAAAGTTTAACTGAGCTTGAGTTAAGGAGATTGACGCGGGTTTGACGGTTATGGCAGTACTGTGGTAGGGTAGTGTTGTTGTTAAGCTTAATTTCGTTAGAAATAGCTAGCGACCTTTCTTTTTCTTCAAGTTTTCCTATTTTGGGTTTTTATTATTTTTTTAATAGGTAAGAAAGATTGATTAGTAGGTCCTGCTCTCGAGTAACACTCCCATCGCATCTGGAAAAAAAAAATTCTAAACTCTAATGTTGGACAGTTATCCCAAAATAAGCTATCAGAAAGAGTGCAACCATGTTTAGGCATCCAATCTGTTGCATGATTAGTTTGTCGATATACTAAAAAGGGAAGTAGGTAGCACATTTCGGAACCAATGTAAAAGGAAAGTGGGTAGCGAATTTTTGGAACGGATGGAGTATGTATGCAACTATGCACTTGATACTTTTATGGTACGTTCTATCCTACTGTACAATTTAAATGTAGGACCCATTTTTTTCTTTAATGAGAGATAAGAGACTAAATTAAATAATGTAAATTTCAACAAATATTTTGTGTAGGATTGTCTTCAATGTTTATTGTTTTGTGTGTGTGAGAGAGAGAGAGAGGAAATCATGAAGTTTGAGGTTTCTTAGTATTATTTTATTATGGGGGCCACTGATTAGTCAATTAAAGAGTTTGGGTATCCACGATATCTTAACAAAATATATATATATTTGAAAATTTAATTTTATCTATGATGTGGTATATGTGGCTATGGTTGCACACTCTGCATCATTATATAAAGATATTAGATTAGATCTATATTGATTTTTTTAAAAATGGTGTGTTATTAGGCACAGGGATAATGGCGAATTGGGGTAAGATTCCAAGTGATCTTTCACAAGAGATTGTTGGACATCTGGAATTCCATGAAGATTGTGAAAACTTTATGTATGATTGTTCCGGGTGGAGATTAGCAGGAAAGGAATACAAGCACTTCCTACAAAACTCATGCTCACTGGTAAACCTGAAAGTTCATACTGCGGATATTACAACCATGCAAGCTCCATGGTCTTTAAATTTGATCTCTCTCCTACACTCATGAGTCATGAGGAGTGGGAGCCACAACTACGAACACGACCAGAACCAGATCCGAAGATACTTCTCCTCGCGAGGCTAGATCATCTCGTTGACCCAGAGCCGTAAGATTACTCTTTTCAATCCCCTTTCAACAATGAACTTATTGCTCAAAAGTCAGGTGGTTTCGAGTATTTGAGTTTATTGTTCAAACTGGAGCTCTTAAACAAATAGTGGGCTTGGGAAGTAGAGATATTTCCATGGGTATCAATTCTACATTTTCTGTTGTTGCATCTGAATGTGGTTGTAAAACCAATTGCATTTATTTTACGAATGATTATATGTATTATGACAATGACATCAACTTTGACAAAAGGGACATGGGCTTAGATGAAACTTCACTCCACCCATATGGGTTGAATAAATTAAATATTGTCTTAGCTTGTATGGTTGCTTCATATTTTGCTGTGTTTGGTTCATAATAAATAAGATTATAATAATGTTTATGGTAATTGCACTTTTAACAAGTTAACTTTCTAGACAATCCTAAATGTCTCCACTAGAGACACGAAAAAAGTGTCTCTTATGACGTGTCAGTTGCCACATTGTCAAGTTCAGAAATTATCAAATACCATGTCATATGGGTTAAAGTATATAATACAAAACAAAAGGGTCATTTAGAAATAAATAAAAGATGTTGTAGTTAGTTATATTAGGAGCTAGGCTTAAAATTAGGAAAAGTGTGACAAAGATAACTCTATTACCAAAAACAATAAAGGAAGAAAATTAATTTTATGATTTTATATGAAAAATCAATAAATACAACTACCTTGATTTTATTTTCCTCATATTGCATCTCCCCCTCTCTCTCTCTCTCCTATTTCTATTTTCGTTTATTATTATTATTATTATTATTATTATTATTATTATTATTATTATTATTATTATTATTATTATTATTATTATTATTATTATTATTATTATTATTATTATTATTATTGTAGTATTATGTGACTATATTATATCAATTATCACTTTTTCTTTAATATCTATTTTTTTAATATTTTTTTAAAATTTCACTTTACATTACTGCTCTAACAGTAGTCAAATTAATCTAAACTTCAAGAGAAACGAAAAAAATTTACTTTTTATCTATTCTAAATTTTTTAATCAAATGCTTTGGTGAAGAATATTATTCTCTATCAATGAAGGAGCTGTACAGGTTCATACTATTGATATTTTAAATCTCAACTTCTAAAAAAGAAAAGGAAAAAAAATAAAATTTCTACATTTTATCATTTGAATAATACCCAATTACAACGTATATAAATTTTATTATTTAATTTAAATTTAATTAACGGATTTGAATCTACTAGAACCTCCAAATCTATTCTTGTATATTCAAAAAAAAACAAAAAAACAAAAAACTAAACATTTACATTTAAGTAGCAAGTGTATCAAATATTCTACTTGCAACATTGTGAACTTTACTTGTACACCTTATCAGTTTACTATAAGAAAATTCAATTTTGCCTTGTACTTTCAAATTACTTATATGTTCTCTGTATTTATTTTAATAAATTTGAATTGATTAGGATCTCCTAATTTAATATTTATTACAAATAATTTGTAAATCCAATCGTAAGAACCCTCGCCTTTCGGTGCTAATAATTGAAATATTTAGTTGGAATTAATGGATCTTAAATAATATGTCATATGCAATATGATTAATTGTGATAGAGGAAATAATAAGCAAAATAGCGAGGTCGCCACCAATTTTTAAAGAAACAATTGGAAACCATCAAAGTGCACCCAATTCCTATTGGGAATTGACTCATACCCAAAAGGGGCCAAAGATTGAGTTCGGGGGTGTGGGTACGAAAAAGATAAAATGAATCGCATCTAAATCGCCCGAATTAACGACCTCTACTAATCTTATCCAAGTTGATTCATAATTCACATCACAAGGTTCCATACAAAAATTCGGTCGTCCAAGATCCTAAATTAACTATGTGGGTTGAACAAACCAAATTACTAAAGTTATCACTTTGCACATGTTATCCAAATTGCATGCATTAATTAATAAGCATAAACCAAACCAATAATAAGATAAAGAATTAATTCTCCACCTTACCATTTTTGCTAAACGCGCCAAATTGCATATGCATATCAATGAGATTGTTAGCAACTTCAATGGACGTAATAAATATACACAAAATAGTACAAATATGCTAATATGCAATTCAGGGCTAAGCATATGCAAAACCCTAATTCTATGCTAATATGCTAATTAAATATGTTAATCATGCAAAGATGCAATATTTACACTAACCATGTAATGAACTAATTAAAATATGCAAATTAATTATCTAATCATGAATAATAATAAATAACAAAAGTAAAACAATCAAAACATGATATACAATCAACCATAAACATAATAAAAAAGTAAAATATGGTTTAAAAAAAAGAGTTTTGAAAGATTGAGAAAATTGCTCTCAAATTAACCTTTTGTTGCACTAGAATTGCATGTCAATTGCTATTGTATTTGCCTTGCTCTTGTGTATAAAGTTGTTCTTGAATGATGGTTGAAAAAAGCTTGAATTGATTGATTAGGGTTGCATGAGAGAGAGGAGAGAGAGAATTAGGGTTCTCCTGAGAGAAATCCCGTAATAATGAGTGTTGGTCCTAAAACACTGGAGTTTAGAGGATTATTTATAGGGATTGGGCCGAAGCAATAGGAAATTAAGGTTTCCGGGCCAAAAATGGTGCCCAACGGCCTCGACAATGCTGCATGAGCTGGGCCCGGCGGCCCATTTCACGGTCTACGCTCCCACGAAAATGTCGTTGGAGCGCTCATGTGAGCTCTGATTGACCGGATTCTTAGTGCGTTGGATTCCTTGTTCAAAGGCATTTCATCTGACATATTGGGAACTCATATCGCATAAATATCCTATGAGTTATAGCCCAAACACTAGAAAAGTGTCCGTTTCAGCGCATTAATCAATGATCGGATCATATCTCCTTCTTTTCTAATGGGATTTTGGCCCATAATACGTCATTGGAAATCTAATTCAAAGAGGAATACAATCCTAGTGGGCTAGTAGTCCAATTAATCATTGCATTACTAGAAAGCAACTTGAACCGTGATATGCGGGTATGAGAACATCGTTTTTAGCCCATATCTTCATTAAATCATTAACTTTTGACTCCGGTTTTCAATTGGGACAAATGATTTGGCGTTAGAAAAATTATGGAAAGGGCTATTTGTGGATATGAAAATTATTGAGATCCTGAGTGAGGATGGATAAAGGGTTTCAAATGAGCAAAAATATTTCGAGCATTGACATTCCTTTCTTTAACATGATTATAGGTTATCATCATTGGGCGTTACGCCAGGGGGGATAAATTTGGGTGTCTACAGAAGCCCCCACTTTGGCCGAACTTGTGAAAGCTACGGTCAAAGTATTTTCTAAAAAATCCTGCAATTCTGCTTTGCGAATGTAGACACTATGCTATTTGCGATAGTCCAGACGTCGAAGAGTTTTGCGTCAGTCCCCTGCCTTGCTTTGCAGACGTGGTGCTAATTGTAATAGCCCATCGTCGGAGAGCTTTGCCTCACTCTCGTTCCTTTGCTTTGCTGACGTGGTGCTATTTGTAATAGCCATCCTCGAAGAGCTTTTCATCGCTCCCGTGCCTTGTTTTGCTTTGCTGAAATAATGCTTGTGCTTTGCTTTGTAACCTGCATGTTAGTTCAATCAAATAGGAAGACATAGAGAGTATGGGGATGCTACGAGATGGACCCTAAGGATGGACCTTGCTCAATGCAATGACACGGATCCAAAAAGGACGGACCTTACTCAATGCAACGGTACAGACCCAAAAGGACGGACCTTGCTAAATGCGATGGGACGGACCTAAAAGGACGGACCTTACTCAATGCAATGGGACAGACCCAAAAGGACGGACCTTACTCAATGCAATGGGACAGACCCAAAAGGACTGACCTTACTCAATGCAATGGGACGGACCCAAAAGGACGGATCTTGCTCAATGCGACGGGACATACCCAAAAGGATGGACCTTGCTAAATGTGACAGGACGGACCCTAAAGGAACCTAAGAGAACGGACTCCAAATAAAGACACCAAGACTTGTGCGCATTCAATGCTATATGTGTGTGTGCTATGCGTGTGCCTCGGAGGCAAAAAGTGCTTAGTAAATGCAAATGAGTGACATGACACTCAAAGTGTGCAAATGCAATGCTAACTAGGCCTACAGCTCCATGCGAACTAGTTATGAATAATGATGCATGTGACTCAATAATAATGACATATATGCAATGCTTAAAAGACTGGACTCCAAGGGATAAGCGAGACATATCATTTTATTTGCAAAAGGATTTTTATTTCCAAAAGTGTCCCTCTTAAGTTATGAAATGTATGCGTTTGGTGCCTCTGAGGCAAGCGCAAAGCCCCCAGTTTACTGGTTGGACAATAAAGCGAGCAAGCTCATGCGGGTGAGATTTCGAGTATTCAAACATCTTTCACCAAGAATGAGAGGAATCGAAGCCCCCACTATGCATAAAGTGATACCATAAGGAAACTCGATGAGAATGCCATGAGTGATGGATGCTTAGTTGTAGTTATAAAACCAAGAGATGGTTGCAAAAGCCACAAACTATGAGTTAGAGTCAATGCAAAGTGGAGAATTTCAAGGTAGAAATGTGGGATTATGAAAGAAATTGGGCTTGGTGCAAAAAAGAAAAAAAATGGGAAATTTTGTGCGATAGGGAGCGATGCAGGGGGGCAAATTCGAATCCAAGTCTTAAGCTCTAAAATGGGTAAAATCACGGTAATTTTGAAACCCTTAGAATTTTGAGTTGCCATTGATGAAGTGATGTTATTGAGTTAGGACATTGAATGAATCCCATGAGAAATTGCAAATGGGTGTTGAGATTGAGAATGATTTTAGTACGGTCGGGCCTCAAAGAGGTGACCTACGTATCCACAGAGGAATCAGGCCAAAACGTATTTTGAGGACCATTGATTTTTAATACCGTAACTTTTGCCTGGATAATTGTCTTGGATGATCGACCCAGCGGGCTTGCCATTTTTGCCTAAGTCATTGAATGAATAGTTAGTGGACTTTTAAATTATTATGCCCTAACTTTTGCCTAAGCCGCCCTTTCGGGTTTTCAACCTAGCGGGCTCTTTTTATTAATTTTAATTTTATGGTGCACACACATCTTCTATGATTCATAACTCTAAGAGGTCTTTTGGGTTGTAATTTAGGACAAGTTGCGGGTTGCCAAATAATGGATAATAAGGCTCAAGTTCCCATACCCCCCCTAGTCTGTTGGTTGTCACTTGATGTTTCGAGGTGAGGAAACTCTCTTGATTGTTGATGCTCTCTTGATGCGTTTGGATCTTTTGTTCCTCTTTTGAATTATCGGCATTCACTTCTTTTTTTCTTTTTTTTTTTTTTTTTTAACTCTTTGGAGTTTCTCTAGCCTCTATTGAGATTTTTGTGACACTTAGAAATTGTTGCACACTTACATACCCCGGGTTAGGATAATGTGGTTTAAGAAAAAAAGAGGCTTGTGTTTGATGGCCCAAATGAGTTCCAAGTGGTAATTTGCATTGTGGGTGAAAGGATAATAATGAAGGTGTCAAATGAATGCCTCATGTCCTTAGTATGACTTACAGGATGTGTGTCCCTTTGTTTTCATTTCTTCTTTTTTTTTTCTTTTTTTTTCTTCTTTTGGGCATCTTCTCAATAGTTAAGGTCATTTGCATTGATCAAGTTAAGAAACTCAGATTCATCATTGGATTTGCAATTATGAGAAATTCCATGAATGAAAAAAGAAATGTAGGCCTATTTTATTCAATCAAAAGAAAGCAAGATAATGCTTTAAGTGAAATCCTAAGACAAGACTTGGACTCGACAAAGAAAGAAAGGGGAAAGAGAATTCTCCAACTAGACTATGCCTCTATGATATTTGATCTTGGGTTTCGCGATTGGGCTAGGCATCCAATTCAAACACTTGGGTTCATGATGCATAGATGGTCTCATCGTCGATCAAATCTTGGATCTCCCGCATCAAGTGCATGCATTCTTCAGTCATATGACCATTTCCTTGATGGTACTTGCAGTAGGCATTAGGATTCCAGTTCTTGCCTCTCTTATTTGGCTCTAGGTCCAATGTGGGACCGATTGTCAAAATATATCCTTCTTCGAGAAGTTTGTAAAATGCTTCATCTTGTGTCATGTTAAGAGGTGTATATACTCTTTAATGCCTACTTACAATGACAATGACTTTATTTCCTTCATTGAACGAGCCTCCATTATTAGGGTCATGCTTGTCTTGCTTGTTGCTTAATTGGGTGAGGTGGTCATCATCAATTGACATGCCAACTTCAACCAGTTGGTTATAAGTAGTGATCGGTTGGAATTTCATCTGCTCATGATACTTGTGTGTCAAGTTGTGTACAAGCATTCTAATTTGATCCCTTTCAGATGGGCGATCAATCATTTCGGCGACCTTGATCCTTCATCTTATCACGAAGTTGGTAAATCCTTCTTCATCATCTTCCTTGGTGATCTCTAGCTCCCTTAATGTCATGGGGGGCAAGAAATTGTCAGTGTATCTCTCCAGAAACAAAGTGCATAAGTCCTCCGACTTTTGGATCTTTTGAGATGACAACTTGAAAAATCAGGCCCTTACAGCGGGGTCCAAGGTTTGGGAAAAGACATGAACAAACAGATCATGTTTAATTCCTCTAAGGCTCAATGTAGTAGTGAAAGCTCTAATGTGATCTTGTAGATAATCGGTTATTTTGAAGATGGGAACTTCGGGCATGGAGAATTTTGTGGGAAATTTTCCCTTAGTGTGGGGAGAAAAGCCTTCAGAATTGACTATCATGTCGTTAAAGATGCGACTCTTAGACAAGACGGACTCAAGCCTATTTAGCTTAGCTTCAAGTTCTTGAACCTCTTTAGTGGAGGGAGTTATTATCATTCAAAATGGGCTCTTCGGGATCCTTGGTAAGGATCGAGCTTAGAAATCTTTAGCCTCTAATTCAATGAACCTAGCATTCATGGGGGTCACTTGGGTCAAAAGTTCCTGCATCACTTGGGCTTGAGTCTTCTCACCTTCTCCAATCATATTGGGTTTAGGTTCTTTCGAGTAAAGTCAGGCTTTTCGATCCTGGATGCAATTCTCAACTTATTAAGGGACACTTAGGAGGGAAAATCAAGAAAGGCTTTTAGAAGAATGTAACTCTATATTAACCCTCGAAGTGCAAAGATGAGAACTCTATATGCAAGCTTGACATGAACATGCAACGAGGACTCTTCCTAGATGCCTTGTGGGATACGACTTGATGAATGCAACTATATGAGGTGAACGATTGTGATGCAAGACTCTATAGTGTCCTAGACATGCCTAAAATGATTTACATGCAAGTGAGATGGGAGAATCTAGAATGTCCTAGAATGATATGCAATGTGATATGCGATGTCCTATATGTATTCACAAAATGTCTAACATGAGATGCATGATCAAATCTACATGAAGCTACCCACCAATGGTAAGTGGGTATATGCAGTATTCTAAGATGATGCAAAATGATATGCGATGCAATGCAATATAAAATGAATCTATATGTCCTAGCATGGAGCTTCTGAAAAAAGAAATGCAATGCAATGCTATATTGTTTTTTTGATTTTTTTTTAGTTAGAAAAAAGATAGGAAAAGAATCTAGAATAATCCCTCAACATGGTAACTTCTCAAGGAGACTCGATTTATTTTGGAAATTTTACGATGCAACTAACGTATTTTAACCAATGATTTTTCGACTCTATATTAAAAAGGGAAAAAAGCAAAAGTACTCTTGACTCAAGAAAGAAAGAATATTACTCTTGACTTGCAAAATAAGTAAAGGGAAAATGATGAACCTAGACCCTAAACAAAATATAGGAAGCAAAAGATTACTCTTGACTTACTATGGGAACAAGACTTTTTAGACTTGGGGAAGGGGAAGGGGAAAGATACTCTTGACTTGCAATGGAAAATATAAAGACGCTACTCTTGACTTGCCATAAGACTCTTGACTTAGATATGGAAAATATATTCCGGACTCAAGAAAACGAAAATATACTATTGACTTGCTTAAGGAAAGAAATAAGACTCTTTTTATATTTTTGGGAAAGATCATTGGTCGAAATATATTACTTGCTCGAAATTGATTTTCTTGGATAATAAGTCTCCCTAATATGGTTACTAGCATCGTCGGGAAGATTCATGGATCCTACTTCCTAAAAAGAAAAGATTTTAGACTCAATCTTAAGTTAGTTTACAAAGTTAGTCACATACACAAATAGGAAACTTCCTATACTCTAGACCACTAAGATCCTAAAGAGGACCTAATCTAGCGATCTAAGAAAACAAATCACATAACAAGGAAATGAGGAACCAATCAATCACAAAAAGGCAAGCAATCAATTAAGCACCTTTAATGGACCACGGGACTAAATGCAATGGTTGACACAATCTATGGTTTGGTATGGTAACCCACGATCGGATACGTTTCGTCATCTATGGGATACATAGTAAAACTAGACGTATGTACCGTTTCACATATCTCGAATGGAAACATGTAAATGTCATAGGGTGGCACATGACTATGTGCAAGGCAATTTGGACCTAGTGGGTCACTAACCAAGTCATAAACAATTCTCCAAAGGGTAGATCCTTGCCTTTCGGCACTAATTAAAATAATACGTCATATGCAACATGATTAATTGTGATAGGGGAAATAATAAGCAAAATAGCGAAGTCGCCACCAATTTTTAAGGAAACAATTGGAAACCATCAAAGTGCACCCAATTCCTATTGGAAATTGACTTATACCCAAAAGGGGTCAAAGATTGAGTTCGGGGGTATGGGTACGAAAAAGATAAAATGAATCCTATCTAAATCGCCCGAATTAACGGCCTCTACTAATCTTATCCATGTTGATTCATAATTCACATCACAAGGTTCCAGACAAATCCGGTGGTCCAAGATCCAAAATTAGCTATGTGGGTTGAACAAACCAAATTACTAAAGTTATCACTTTGCACATGTTATCCAAATGCATGCATTAATTAATAAGCATAAACCAAACCAATAATAAGATAAAGAATTAATTCTCCACCTTACCTTTCTTGCTAAACACGCCAAATTGCATATGCACATCAATGAGATTGTTAGCAACTTCAATGGACGTAATAAATATACACAAAATAGTAAAATATCCTAATATGCAATTCAGGGCTAAGTATATGAAAAAACCCTAATTTTATGATAATATGCTAATTAAATATGATAATCATGCAAAGATGCAATATTTACACTAACCATGCAATGAACTAATTAAAATATGCAAATTAATTATCTAATCATGAATATTAATAATAACAAAAGTAAAACAATCAAAACATAATATGTAATCAACAATAATCATAATCAAAGTAAAATATGGTTTAAAAAAAGAGTTTGAAAGACTAAGAAAATTGCCCTCAGGTTAACCTTTTGTTGCACTAGAATTCAATGTCAATTGCTCTTGTATTTGCCTTGCTCTTGTGTATGAAGTTGCTCTTGAATGGTGTTTTAAGAAAGTTTGAATTGATTAATTAGGGTTGCGTGACAGAGAGGAGAGAGAGAATTAGGGTTTTCTTGAGAGAAATCCCATAATAATGAGTGTTGGTCCCAAAAAAATGGAGTTTAGAGGGGTATTTATGGGATTTGGCCAAAGAAAATAGGAAATTAGGGTTCCCGGTCCAAAAACGGTGCCCAGCGGCCTCGACAATGCCGCATGAGCTCTGCCGGCACGTCGCTGGGCCCGGCGGCCCGTTCACGGTTTCCGCTCCCATGAAAATGTCGCTGGAGCGCTCGTCTGAGCTGCGATTGGCGTGATTCTTGGTGCGTTGGATTTCTTGTTCAAAGGGATTTCTTGTGACACATCGTGAGCTCAAATAATATAAATATCCTATGAGTTATGGCCCAAACACTAGAGAAGTGTCCGTTTTAGCACATTAATCAATGATCGGATCATATCTCCTTCGTTTCTAATGGGATTTTGGCCCATAATACATCATTGGAAAAATAATTCAAAGAGGAATACAAGGCTAGTGGGATAATAGTCCAATTAATCCTTTCATGACTAAAAATCAGTGTTGAACCGTTATGAAAAGGGCTATTTGTGGATATGAAAATTATTGAGATCCTGAGTGAGGATGGATAAAGGGTTTCAAATGAGCATAAATATTTAGAGCATTGACATTCGTATCTTTAACATGATTATAGGTTATCAACATTGGGCGTTACGCTACGGGAGACACATTTGGGTGTCTACACCTATCAAATCATTTTATTTTCTATAAGGCATGATTTTTCTATGAAAAACAAAGTTTACTATGTTATTTTATGATTTTACTTTATCTTTCCCCCAATCAATGTACAAGGTACTTTTTTTATATATAAATCATGGCCATTAGTCTAATTTTACCATTATTGTACAATTTTTGTCACATTTTACAATCTGATCAATAGATTTTTTTCTTTTTCTATCAATGTACAAAACTTTTTTTTGATCAACCACAAGTCCAAAACCCTTTTTCTAATTTACTATCATTGTACAATTTTTTCTTATATTTCAATCCGATCATCTAGATTTGTCATACACGCGTTCTAATTGTGCTATAAGAATGACAATTTTACTGTGTTACTTTCATATCAATTTATACTTAAAATAAAAGTATGACTATGATTACAAAAAGAATAATCACTAGACAAGTCTTTTAAGGACTCTCCCATATATTTTCTTAATACTTGATTAGTCAGATTAAATTATAAGATATGACAAATTTTGACTTTAAGTGTAGGTTTCATTACTCTACTAATATTTTTTCAATCAATCACATCATATAGTTTAATTTAATAATCACTGTACAATGTTTCTTACTTTTGCTCTTGAAAATCTCAATTTAAACCATATGTATGCTAATTTTACTACAGGATTGAGATTTTACCTTGTACTTTGTATTATCATATTTTAAAACACTTCATGCATGTTTTTTTTGAAAATGAATTAATGATGACAATGAAAATAAGAATAATCAATACAATGGGCAAAATATTTAGGGATAATAACCTTTTCAACGATTATTTTTATTTACACCACTAAAATAGTAAGAGTTTAGGGTTTAATTTATCCACAAAGAGATCAAATATAATCAAAGCATGCACAAAAGTTATTAAGGATTATCATATGTCATATGTTTTCTAACACTCTATCTATTTTGGTGTATTCTATGTTTCAAGAGGTTAGGGTTTAGGTTTCATCATTGTACTAATATTAGGTTTTAGGATGAGTATTAGAGTTTAAGGTTTAGATTTCATAGAACGGAGGGACGACTAATGATGATTTCAATGTAGAAAAATAATATTAGCCTTTCCTTATGGTATAAGCAAGGGTTCAAGGATCATAGAGTCAGAACGAAGACTGTATTGATTAGTTACACCATTATCATTCCAATTTTACTTTATACTATATTAATTTTAATTGATTTGTTCATTATTTTACTACTTAAATTCATAATTTTGCTTTAAAATCTGTCATTGTAACTTATAAAAACCGATGAAGACGGATGCATAGAGATTCATAATTTTACGTTCTTTTTTTTTAAGTTAGAGATACTTATAATTTATATAGGTGTAAAATAAATATTATTTTCTAAACTTTCCATGTATGTTTGTGACTACACAAATTGCAATCGCAAATTCTACCTTGTTGTTTCATTATTTACTATGTAATATCATATTTTAACTTTACACATCAGTTTGTAATTTTCCTTTGTTTAAAGGGATTTATAATTTATGTTTTCAGTTGTTGCTAGACATAATTAAATTCATATAGATATAAAATAGATATAAGTTATACTCTATTTTTAAAATTTTATAATCTTGCGACATCGTTTATGACTTTTACGGCATATTGCTTCTAAATTTCATTTTCTACTAACTTATTAGGTTAATCATTTTTGGAAAAAAAATGTTAGAGATTTTAATTCCAATTTTCCAATGGACACCAAAACAGTGCCCAGGGCAGAGAGTTACATGGCGCTGACTTTGAGCATGGTATCAGAGTAATACCTTCTCACAGCAATACCAGGGAGTAGACAAACCTCAGTTCAAAAATTACAATACCTACACCATACATCCCTAACAAGTGCAAGCTTTAAGCAATGATCTAGAAAGTAAATTCTACATCTCCTGCTGGCAAAACACAGAATACAGTCTAACACAAACCACTGTCTGAATCTGCTTCAGGATAACTGCTACAGAGCTTCTGTTGCTGTTAAAAAGAATTTGGTTTCGCTCCCACCAAATGGCATAGACTGTGGCTAGCAACCCCACGCAACGAGCATTGTGAGTAATATTTTTCCCCTTCTGATGCTTTAGGAACCAACTGACCTCTCGATTAAGTGACCAAAGTCTCCTTCTTACTCCAAGCCACAGCAAAGTTTTTTGCCAAATCTCCCCAGCTACTGAGCATTCGAAGAGTGAATGTTGTCTATCTTCTTTACCATTGCAGCATAAATGACATCTATTCACCCAAACAATCCCTTTTGCTGCAATATTATCTTGGGTTGCAACTTTATTCTGCATAGCCATTCTATCATTATTGAGCTTAAACCATCTCACATGCTCATGCTTACTTCTAAACTTCTCATAGGCTTCACCAATACAAAAAGCCCCTGCATTCTCCCAACTTTGTACAAGCGTAATAGCAGCTTGAGTAGAATCACAAGAATCACAAATCTCATCTCTTAGATGCAAGATTCTCCTCCACGACCAAGATGCAGATTGCCCTGTTTGTACCTCGCAGATGGTTCTACCTTTAGGATAGTAGTTCTTACCCACACAGCCCACAAGTACTCTGAACTACTAGCTATGAGCCAAATCCAGTTTGTGATAGCTGCTTTATTAGGTTAATCATTATGTGTAGACCGTTATAGTAGATCGAATAGAATTTGTGTTATCATGAAGTGAATATAGCTCAAGTTCCATTGGTTGTACCAAAATGAACAAAGAATATGAATGGGAGGGTGTGGGTTGAATTCCTATTTAGCTTAAATAGTTTTGCAACTTTACTCCAAAAACAAAAACCATAATTTCGCGACTTGTCTTTTCTTTGTCTTCTTCTTTTGCTTCCTAGTAGTACGTAGCTAGAAGGTTTTAATTGATGAAAAAATTGGAAGGCCTTACTTTATTAAACAAAATTTAAGAATTCTTCTATTAAAAGAGTTTATTCTTTACTAAAGAGAAAGTGAAAAAAATTAAAATACTACGAGAGAGGAGATTAGCTTCTTCTACATTTTTATTTTGTTTTTCATTTTTTTCATTTTTACTCATGTGAGAGGAGACTAACTTCCTTTTTTCTTTATTGAAAAGGAAGTGAAAAAAATTATAATACTATGAGAGAGGAGTAATTGAGAAACGTGAGTAAAAATGAAGGGAAGTAGAAAGAAAGAAAAAAAAAAACTAAAAATGGATAGATTGGATTTAAAACTGTAACACCCCGAATTTTCGTCTAATTGAAAACCATTTAAAATCACGAGTTGTAGCGGAAAAACCCTAGAAATTCGAAGCGCTACCGCCGTATTTAATGTTCAAATTAATACAAGGCTAGAAAGAAACCAAATGTTTATATCCCAAATATACATACTAGATAATTAAGTAATAACTATCTTTTCCAACTAAACTTAAAAAAAATAATCCAATGAAATAAGAAATAGTAAACTATTAATTCTCATGCAACAGAATTAATCTCGTTACAATAGTAAAAATCCCAATATTAAATAATTCCAATCGAAGCAAATAAAAGTAAATTGTTCTTAGAAGATATACAATCTTCATTCGTCGCCTTTCCTAGCTCTACTCCACGAGCTACCAAAACCTGTCAATCTACTCCCCCATATAGACGAATTCCATATAAGTTTATCATAGGCCCATCATTGAAGAGAAATGGACAACAAACACAAGTAAAAAGAAAAACAACCAATCAGCTACGCTGAGTAATTCATAACCACATAGTCCATTTAAATCTCCGAGTTAAGCCAACATGCTTTATTAAAAATAACGATCATGCTTAAGGAAAATAAAGACAACATGATTTAATTTAAAGACACGCACAAACACCAAATAATAAATCTAATATTTATTATTATCCATTAGCCAAGTTCATTAGACAGAAGAGAATTGCATGAATGTCAGAACCAACCGCAGAAGGCTCAATAGGATCAAAAGTCCTGTGCATAATACCAAAGAGGGATCAACCGTTCCGGAGTATAGATGACTCCCGAAGTACTTCTAGATGTTCCTAAGTATGCATACCCTCTCTCAACCCTTAGGTTTACAAGAAGAACAATTTCACAATAAAATTTCAGTTGCCCAATTGCTCATTTTATGGAACAAGTTTTAACCAAATACGTTGGGGCCACACTCGCTCATGTGAAACCCACTCAACGTACCAATTGACATTTCTATTCGCTCCCTTTGGTGGATCCATGTAACACCCTGGATTTTGGGACCAATAAAAACTTTCATAAATCAATAATATTTACAACAGCGGAAGACTTCTATACAAAATCCAGGGCGTTATCGCCACACTCACTCCAATGAATGAGTGCAAGGCTAAACGGTGCAACTCTCAACAACTCAATAGCATAACAAATGATTGTTCATTACAAATGATGAACACAATATGTACAAGACCAACTTCTTGTTAGCTCCATTCGATCGTCCAAACTTGATCTTCAATGCAACCTATGAGCCAATCACCAATCTACTCTCCCATGCAAACGAATTTCGCATAGGTTCATCATAGGTCCAGCATTGAAAAGAAATGAACAACAAACACACGTAGCACAAAAGCAACCAGTCAACAAAGCTGAGTAATTCAACATTCATCGAACAACATACAATAGATGAATATATTCAAAAGCTATATGTGCAATTGTGTCACATAATCAACACACAACTTAGGTCTTCTTAGACCTTAAACTCAATCCCAAAGAATATAACTATAACGTCTCAAATCCCAAATGCTCTTGAATACCACTTTGCTAATCACTCAATTAGCCCAAAACTTGTGCCATTTGCTCTTGGTCATTAACTCCTAACCTTGGACGTGAGAAAAGCGAGCTGGCGGTAAATTTCGCAAAATCAATATCAATAACGTAACCATAGCCATCACAGGCTCTCAATAACATAGCCATAATAGGCTCTCAATAACATAGCCATCACAGACTCTCAAAAGTCCACTCTGGACCAACTCATAATCAAATCATAATGAGATTCCAATTTTCATAAAAATAATTGCTCATCACCTAAGAGTCAATCTCTTAGGCTACTTGCCAACATTGCCAAGGTCTATGTAGCTAACAAACCTAATGAGCCTCAAACCAAAATAATTTGTATCAATTTATTCTCAAGTTTATACCTCAATCGATTACCCACCATGGGTTAATTAACAATGATATTCTCAATCACACACCCATTCGGGTTTATAACGATATATAATTCACAAGGTTGCATGGTTTCCCAAAGTATAATATATTCTCGGTTTGTCTTTCACTCAAATAGTTGCCATAAACTTCTCTTAATGTACTCATCTAGTCATCCCAAATAGAGTAACAAGCATCTATCTCAAAAGTATGCTCCTTTGCATTCAATCCATCACAATCTAGCTATAAACACTCATCAAGTTAAACCACATCTTAATTATATCAATTGATAATCAATAACATGTACACAATTAATGAACAATAATTTCAATCATGTTCAAGTATCATGCCAAACCAAGCAATACATGAAAAAATATAAAAAAAATCTCTAAACAAAGAAAATGAAGGTTACACATGAATAAATACTCAAATAACAGTATGATACGTCTCCAAACGATAAGAATGATGTTACCTTTCGATTTAATCATCATAATCACAAAGAACAAATCTGAAATCTGAAATCAGCACGCTCAATCTGAAACAAACGCTCGAACAAACCATCAAACAAAGTCGAGATCTTCTCAAATTTGGTGTACATGTTGAGAACATAATAAGGTTCAATTCCACCGAACGGTTTGAACAAATAATTTGTAGGTTTTGAGATATGATTGAACAAAGTAGGAGGATTTGAATATCGCATCAGCACTGCGCTGCTTTAAGAGAAAAATATATCCAAAAAAATTTGTTTGGAGTATCAAACCATGTCTAACAATTACGAAACTTTGCATTCTGGTTCTAGATATCTAATTATAAAACATATCCAAAATGCAAGTTCGGAAGATACGTAGAACAGGAGAAATGGATTTTTCAATCCGACACTGTGTGCTGGACAGATTTTAGGGTTTTTGTGAGGCTTGCAAGAGAGAAAACGTGAGTGAGTATTATGGACTCACTAAGGAATGAATGGGGAGGAAAAGAATCAGATTTTAGAGTATCAAAAGTATATATAGAGGTTAGGAAACCTTGACCTAGTTAGAATCCTAATCCAATTAGAACACAACTCAATTAAGGAAACTATCAAAAGGAAAATATATTTTCCTTTTCAAAACACCAATTAATAAGAAAATAAATAGTCTATCCTCCAAATATTCATATTCCAAATCAGATAATCACATTTTTGAATATAATATATATTATAAATATTCGGGGTATTACATTCTAATACCCTCCTTAAAAAGATTTTCGGCCTCGAAAATCACTAAGCAACAACTAGGGCAAAAGTCCGATTCTTAGCCTTTGGGTTATAGGCCAGCTAAAAATAAAATTCACATAAAACATATTGGCATATAAGCACAACAAAGAGAAACGCGAGCATATGATGATGCATGCGCTAAACCTAAAACTAACCCGCTCTGACACCATTTGTATCAGAGTCAACTCAAAACAACTTTCTCCACTTTACTAAAAACAATGCAAGCGTTAAACCCAAAACAAACCCGCTCAGATACCATTTGTAACAACCCGATTTCGGGACCAATAAAAACTTTCATAAATCAATAATATTTACAAGCGGAAGACTTCTATACAAAATCCAGGGCATTATCGTTAAGACCATTTGTATCGTTAAGATGTACTCATAGTGAATTTAAATAAACTTAAGTTATGTGAATAAAAGATTTGTAAGCCGAAATGAGTTGATTTGTTATTTTACTTGTTTTGGTATTATTTGAAATACTCGAGTGAAGTGCTAACGTGTTGTTTCTCGCTTGCAGATGGTGAAGCTTGAACGACCCGTGACCCCTATGGATCCGAGGTAGATCCGATATGAGGGAGGCCGCCTAGAGGAGTATTTTGACCTCGTATGTGAGGTATTCGAGCAATACAACGAGTGCTACGATGTTCAATCCACAACACACTCGGAAAAGATGAAGGCCTTCCACTTCGCCTATATGATGGTCAAGTGGTTTCGGTTCCATAAAGAGTGGCGATAGCGCCCTGGATTTTGTATATAAGTCTTCCGCTGTTGTAATTATTATTGATTTGTAAAGGTTTTTATTGGTCCCAAAATCCGGGGTGTTACAATCCATTACCAAAGAAAATTTAACTCTCAATTCATCAATTCAAAGGTGACCACATAGTCAAGTAAATCACATAATCTTGGCAATTCTCAAGTAACACAATAAGGTTACAATTTCCGATGACAAATTTTACATGAATGACAACTAGGCCTCAATTCATAACCACATACTTCAATACCTTTAAATAGGTTCCAATAGTTAAAATTCAATTCAACTGATTGAAGTAACATGCTTACTAACATGAATCCACATGCTTACCAACATGATACAAAATATAGCAATATAAGCTAAATTCCCATTGAACAATTATTAACATAATTTTCGTCCAATGATCACGACAATTCATGCATCACCTCACATGAATCTCAACAAGTAGTCATTGCTACACAAAGTGGATTTCCAACATTTATCACTTGCATTCACTATCATAATTCTATACGAATTATCAGAAGGAAATAAATAGCAATTATTCCTTTCCATAAGCCAAGTACGAAGAGAAATCCCAATTCAATACTAGACAATAAATTCCACTAGACATGAAATTACAAAAATTCACCAACCAATACTAGACGATAAATTACGACAATGAATTACATAATTCATCTAGACATATATTACCTTTAGCAACAAGGCAATCACGACAAATTAACGTAAGCTCCTTACGTTCACGTGCGGTCAACGGGCCCTAACAAATCCACAATACACCAATAGTCAATACCTTGACATCTAAACCTCTTAATTGAACTTTAAAGATGATTTAGTACCCTTAATTAAAATAATTAAGTTGCTGGAATTTTTCAATTACTCATGCATGCTCAAGGTTTTCAAAACCAATTTACATAAAATAAATTAGTCAAAACTTTAAATAAAGTCAACAAGTCAAAACAAGGCAAACCACCAACATCACCCAAAACAACACCACCATTACCACTACCAGAAAACCCGCTGGTGGCCCGCCAACGTTGTTCTTAATCTGCTAGAAGGTTCTTAAGCATTTTGTATTGTGCTTAATCTGCTGCATAGGAACAACGTTAACAACGTTGTTCTCACCATCGTTCTTAAGTCTCAAACGTCTGTTTTATTGCGAAAAGTAGGCGTCACTCTATTCACCCTCCTCTAGAGTTCCTTAGTGCACCCTTCAGAAATCTATTTTGTAATATCTAAATTTCCAAAACAATTTATATTTCATCAGAAGAATATTTGTGTGAAGATCTAGAAAGATAATACACAAATATTCACAAAAATAATAAATACGATATTATGCAAAACTCGTCCAGATACACAACTAGAAGGAACAGGGTCCAAAGCGTTTTTCCCCTTTGGTTCCTTCAAGCTCTAGTGTTGGTCATAGAGAACAGGGTTCACAAGACTGTTCCCTTGTACTCTTTGAACCTTATGCACTTCAACCTTTGTGTATGTTCGTCCCTTGTCAAGAACACTTTGAATCCAACCTATAACACACTCAATCCATAGTACATGAAGACTAATAATAGAAATACCAACTAAAGACATAGTCTTCATGTCTTGAAAGGATCCAAGCATCTTCATGAGCAATCATGCATCAAGCGCTTCAACTTCTTGAATCCTTAAGTAAACCTGCCATCATTGTTAGTTTACACAAAGATAAGGACACTACGTTTGTTATCATCAAAACCAGGAACCCAACAAATTCCCCCTTTTTGATGATGACAAACTAGTGTGCTTATCTGAGCTAGATATCAATTATATTGAGTGCAAAACTAACTCAAGCGCTTACCTTGACTTACCATTATTGTGAAGCAACCAGAAGAACCATGGGTAAGTAGGAACAGGGTTCACAACTTCATTCAAAACCAATCCTGCACTTTTGTTAGCTTACATGTGATAAGTCCAATAGTTTGTCAATCCATTAAAATCGGAACTCAATAATTTTCCCCTTTTTGATGATGACAAACTATTGTGCTTATCTTAACAATATTACAATGAAATACAATCTAACTCATGCACTTACCAAACCGTGAACCGACCAGTAGAACAAGGTTCACTAGTTCTTCAAGAATGCTCAAGTATATCAACACTCAACGACCATTAATGAGAGACAGAATAAAACATCTTTTTATTCACAAGACCAGTAGAGAATCAATCTAAAATATCAACCATTTCAGAACAACAACCATATATGAGTAAAGTTATCAAGATGCTACTTATCCATAGTGAATAGGTTCAAAAGAGAAAGATTCAAAAGAAACTATTCATGATCATATCAAACCTAAATGCAAGCACACATCATAAAAAAGTCCACGCATGTAAAGTTGTATAGACGACACAAAGATAGAGTCACAAATCAATATGTCACACCCATCACCACCAGGGTTTAAGTACTTGAAGATTCAAAGATGTATAGTAGCTTAAGCTTAACCATCTAATGATATGGGCCATCCTCAACACCTAGTCCACAAGAAACATTCCATTATCAAAGGGTTAGACAAGAAAATCAAAAACAATAGCAATGGATTATAGACCAAATGTCAATCGAAGGATAGATAGTCAATAAGCAAAGGTCTATGAAGGGAACAAGGTTTAGAAACAGGGTTCAGGCCATGAATGAATATGCAAAAGGCTTGGTGATTGGTCATATGAAGAAGCTTTTGATGTCGGATACTTTGGATTTTCTCTCTCTACTTTCACATCTTGTGTAAGTCTGGCAGGTTCAGTATCCAAGTTGCACATTAAACTCGTCAAACTTCTTATACTCCTACTCCAACCACTCAATCAAGATACACCTTTTGTTGTTGCCATTTGAGCTATGCTGTGGAAACATGATTCATGTCCCTGTTCCCCCTCAAACTCAAATCCCCATAACATGCATTCCCTTCTTCGTTCCATACTTATTATTACCAAGTAAAGGTAACATCTCCAGCTCCATCCTCATAACGTGACTCAAAAGATGCACCACTCTTTAAAGGTATTTGAGATTGCCTCCTTCTTGTAGTTCACGAACTGGATGCAAAAATCAACACTTAACATATATGAAAAGCGCTTTCTACCTATAGTAAGTAGATGTAACATGGCTTGATGAACTAAAATATCAACCGGTATCAAGAGTATTAAAATCAACACTTCATACGACAGGTTTTTTTATTATTTTTTTAATTAATTTTATTTTTTTTACCTCTCTTATGTTACAAAACAAAACCGGTAACAAAACAGTATATACTATCAAGCCATGTATTTATTGATCTATGCATCTCATTCTCTCATTGGCGAACATATGAAGCAATTTACCTTAGAGTGAAAGGCATTCGTTTTCTCTCTCTAGACCTAGGTTCTCTCGGGTTCCCGTCGCCATGGCAAAGAACCCAAAACCTAGAGGGAGACCTCTAAAAAATCCTCAAAAATCCAATAAAAAACCCCAATCTATTAACCAACTGAAGAGTAGTTCTGGTAATAAGCAATTGAATGACAAAAAAATTCTGAATCGCACAAACTACCGTGCACTGAGGATGCTAGAAAATCGAAAGCGGTGGATGAGCTCCAACAAATCGAACAACTGGAATTCGATCTCAACTCTGATTCTTCGCAAATTGGAACTCCGATCAGTTCTACGGCACCTGTCAATCAGGTGGTAATGGGCTCGGCAGCGAAGAAGCAACTCTGGACGGCCACAATGTCGAACTCGCGCCGGGAGAGTAATCAACGTGACTGGGCTGCTGAAATGGAACCAATTCTTGAACAGATTGAACCGATTATGGTGAATAAGGAACCGAAAGCTAATGGAAATGACAGAGCTGCCTTCACTCCGAATGGACTCAACCTGGGGATAGACCCAAAGCAGCCGTTGCCTATGCGTTAAGGTAAAACTACTGTTAAAATTACCTTCTCTGGTATACAAGATGAAGTTGAGTATTGGAAAAGTGCAATAGTTTGCTATGTTTTGGGGGCTAATCCTCCACTTGAGGTGATGACAGGTTTTTTTTATCGTATTTGGGGGTATTTGGAGGTTGATAAGGTGTCTAGTCTTCCCAATGGACTATTTCTTGTTCACTTTTCCACCATAGATGATAGAAATAAGGCTTTGAATGATGATCAACTTATGTTTGATACCAAGCCTGTCATCATGAAACCTTGGACCTCTGAGATTGACCTGAGAAAGGAGACTTTAGATAAAGTTCCAATATGGGTGAAACTGCATGAGCTTGATGTGAAATATTGGGGACAAGATAACATGTTTAGAATAGCATCTCTGCTGGGGAGAGTGATTAAAGCTGATGAAGCCACTGTGGATAAAACTCGCCTAGGTTTTGCTAAGCTGCTAATTGAGTTTACCTTGGGTCAAAAGTTTCCTGATAATATTCATTTTGAAGATGAATGGGGTAGCTTAATCAATATCAGAGTTACATATGATTGGAAGCCTACACTTTACTCCAAGTGTTCTGGAATTGGTCATGTTGATGAAAAGTGCAGGAAAACTGAGCTAGCCACAAAACAATAAAAAAAACCCAGCCACAAAAACAGCCAAAGAGAAAGTGGGTTTATCAACCAAAAAAGATACAACCTAATGCTCCTTCAGCACAACAAGTTACTGATGCGGAGGGTTTTCAACTTGTAGTGGGTAATAGGAGAAATAAAGGGAAGAGTGTTGTCTCTACTGAAATCATTTCAGTTGGAAATTCCTTCGCTGAATTGGATAAGGAAACTGGGACCTCTCACTTGGAAAAAGTTCCAGGTAATAACAGTGCTACCGTGAATGGAATGAATGTGCAGGGGGATAAAGGGGACTCAAGCATGTCAAAGGATCAGACTACTTCCCATGTAGATGGTGCGGGGGACCTACCCTCTTCTAGTCATGAATAATATCAGCTGCTGGAATATTAGGGGTCTAAAGAGTCCTACAAAACAGTATGAGATTAACTCCTTTCTTCATCAACACAGAGTAGGATTGGCTGGACTCCTAGAGACAAGGGTTAAGGCTACAAATTTGCATACAGCCACCCTTAATAGTTTTGATAGCTGGAGCCTTACAACAAATCATGCTTACCATCATAATGGCAGAATATGGATCTTGTGGAAACCTAACATTTTTGATTTGAACATCAAAGAAATGTCAGCACAGCACATTCATTGTGAGCTTATACATAGAGGCACAGGTATGATTTTTGCGTGCACTATTGTTTATGCTTTTAATGACGCAGCTGATAGGATACCTCTCTGGAATTCTTTAAGCACAATTAGTAACTCTACGAACATGCCTTGGATTGTATGTGGGGATTTTAACAATGTTCTAGACTACAATGAAAGACTGGGTGCTCCTGTTACTCTAGGAGAGATTGTTCAGTTTAGGGATTGCTTGTCTTATTGTGAACTTCATGAAGTTAAAAGTTCTGGGTCTTTTTTTACTTGGAATAACAAGCATCCTGGAGATAAAAGGGTGTTCAGTAGACTTGATAGAGTTGTAGTTAATGACAACTGGTCTATTCAATTTCCTATGACTGAAGCCAAATTTCTACCTGAAGGCTCTTATGATCACTGCCCTGCAATCATCACTTTTCATGATGTTGGTACTCAAGGGAGAAAATCCTTTAACTACTTTAATATGTGAAGTCAATGGCCTGAGTTCATGGAAAATGTGAAGAATGGTTGGAGGATAGGAGTTACTGGAGTTCCTATGTTTCAACTGGTGACAAAAGTGAAAAATCTCAAGCCTATTTTCAAGGCTATGAATGTTGAAGGATGTGGTGACATCTGCAAGGGGGCTGTGCAAGCTTACGACCAGCTGATTAAGTGTCAAGAAGCTCTGCAGCAGAACCCTGCAAATATTGTTCTCAGAGATGCTGAAATTCTGCCTTTGAAGGCGTATAGAATAATGGATAAAGCTAGAGTGAGCTTTTTGAAATAGAAGAGTAAAATGCATTGGCTTCAACAGGGAGATGCAAATACTGCTTTCTTTCACAGCAGTATAAGAATGAGAAGGCAAACAAATCGCATTTATACTATCTATGATGGAAATGGCCAGCTAAAAAATAACCCCAACGAGGTTGCTCATGCTTTCATTGATTATTATCAAACCTTGCTAGCTACTTCTAGTGCAGATAGAGCTTCTGTCAACTTGAACCTGGTTAGACAAGGAGTAATACTTAATGACCAGCAAAGACACCTGCTATGTCTTCCTTTTACTCCTGAAGAAGTTAAAACTGCTTTATTTACCATTCCAGGTGACAAGTCCCCAGGACCAGATGGATTTACTTCCCAATTTTACAAAGATGCGTGGGAAATTGTGGGTGAGGATTTTGTGGCAGCTATTCTTAATTTCTTCAAGTATGGGAAACTTTTGAAGTAGATTAACACTACTTCAATCACTTTGATGCCCAAAAAGACTTAATCTACTTCTGTAGCTGATTATAGGCCCATAGCTTGTTGTTCTGTGATCTACAAATGTATCTCAAAGCTGCTTTGCATGAGGTTAAAACATGTTTTGCCTTCTATTATTGATGAGGTACAAGGAGCTTTTGTAGCAAACAGGTACATTGTGCAGAATGTTATGATAGCCCAAGATTTGGTCAGTCACTATAAAAGACAAGCTACATCTGCAAGATGCATGTTAAAGGTGGATTTAAAGAAAGCCTACGACAGTATAGAATGGAATTTTCTTGAAGAAATGATGATTGCTTTGAACTTTCTTCCTGTCTTCACTCAATGGATTATGGTATGTGTGAGATCTCTATATTATTCCTTGGTGATTAATGGATCCCTACATGGGTTTTTTCCTGGCAAGAGAGGTCTTCGTCAAGGTGACCCTCTCTCCCTTCTCTTATTTGTGATTTGCATGGAATATCTATCCAGAATTCTGTAAACTGTTGGTTATATGGCTAACTTTCAATTTCATGCAAAATGTAAAAGCCTTAAGCTTAATCACCTCTGTTTTGCTGATGATCTTTTGATGTTCTGTAATGGTGATTACAATTCTGTCATGCTACTACTCAGAGGTTTTGAAACTTTTTCAAAGGCCACTGGATTAGTGGCTAACAAAAGCAAGTCTGCAATTTACCACTGTAATCTAGAACCTGGTGTTGTTAACAAGCTCACTGTGATTTCTAGGTACCAAATTGGTTTGCTACCTTTTTGATACTTAGGAGTCCCTGTATCCTCCAAAAAGATTTCTGTGGTTGATTGTGATGTACTAGTTGAAAAAGTGATTGCTAGAATTCGATGCTGGGGGTTTAAACATCTCACATATGCTGAAAGGGTTACTGTTATTAACTCTGTGCTTCTCACTCTTAATACTTACTGGGCTTCTATGTTTATTCTCCCCAAGACTGTTCTCCACAAAATTACAGCCATATGTAGGAATTATATTTGGGATCGGAAAGCTGTATATGTTAGAGCACCTCCCATTGCATGGGACTTTGTATGCAAATCAAAAACTGCTGGTGGCCTAGGCATTAAAGACTGTTATGCTTGGAATGTGGCTGCAATGGGTGGGTTGCATCTAAAACAGATTCTTTGTGGGTTAGATGGATTCATCATGTGTACTTGAAAGGGAAAAGCTGGTGGGAGTACAATGTTACCCCTTCTACCAGCTAGTCATGGAGAAAGATTTGTGCTTGTAGAGATCAATTCAAGCAAAGCTATGCTAATGATAAATGGTCTGGTGAGGCAAATGGCAAGTATACTGTAACGAGTGGCTATGTATGGCTTTGTGGCTCCCATGATAAAGTCACGTGGGCTTCTTGGATTTGGAACAGGATGAACCAGCCTAAGCATTCATTTATTGCTTGGATTGCTGCGCACAACAGGTTGCAAACGAAAGACAAGTTATACAAGATAAAAGTGTGTGATGATGATGTTTGTATTTTGTGTGTTCTACCTCGGAAACATCTAGTCACCTTTTCGCCTCCTGCCCTTTTAGCTACATATGCTGGGTGATTATGAAGGACTGGTTGCAAATTAAAACTCAGCATATGGACATCTGGAAAGTCTGCAGGTGGATATCCCGGCAAAGAAAATTCATGTGTTGTGTGATGTATGCAGGGATGGTCAGTCTATTGTACAACATATGAAGATGTTGAAATGAAGCATTCTGGGATCATGTTGTCATGAAGCCTGAAATTGTCATGAAGAAAGTTAAAGCTGATGTGAAAGCTAGAATTTATGCAATTATTCCTAGGAAAACAGTTCAAAAGGACAAGGATTGGTTTGCAACTCTGTAGATTTTACATGTTTCCCTTTGCTATGACTACCCTTGGTTTTAGATGGGCCCTTCCTAGAAGGTAACATCTTGCTTTGGGTATGTTTGATGTATTTAGGGGGGTATGCCCCTCTGTATGGTGTAAAACTGGTTTTTCAAGTAATACAAGCTCTGATTACTTACCAAAAAATAAAAAATAAAAAATAAAAATTTACCTTAGAGTGTGAACTCCATGATATCAATGTGTTGCATCCTCTAAAGTCTCCATTATCTTCCACAACATTTGTTCCCCCTCATTCATCCCAAATCTTGAACATTGGTTCCCCCTCAAATGATGCTTGATTTATTCAGGAACCTTCCATGACGAACAAGAACTTAAGAGAAGAGAGAGATAGGGAAGTAAGATCATGGTTGAGGCTATTAGGAAGGCTATGTAGGAACAAGGTCTGCTACTGCTCCATTCTGTTCCTGTGACTTATGTTTCGGACAATAAGGGACATATCATTAGACAAAAGCGAGTCCTTTTAATCTCTGTCAAGCAGTTATGCCTTTTACGGCACACTAGTTGGGTTAGACATACAAGTATTATATGTACACATATCTCACATCATATAAACACAATCATGGAAACGACTCTTCTAGCCAATCATTGGGGAAAATAATGTAGACATGCACATAAGTGATTTGATCATGTCTAGCTCTACTCTAACTTACTCAAAGCAATCTCTACTCAATAGTTTCATAACAATATCATCCAAATGATTCTCAGCCTTGCAAAAAGTTATTCAAATAAGTCAATTTGCCACATAGTCTCTAAAAAATGATGTCAAGTATCAACATGCTTGGTTCTTGGAATTGAGAAAAATCTCTATAAGCTTATGACACTAATCAGCAATATATTCATGTATTCCACGGTGAAGATTTATGATTATGAACCATACATCAAGAACATTACCTTTTTCATGCTCAATCTCATTCGAAGAAACATTAAGATGGTTAAGAGATCATCAAGCTATCCAGAAGAAACGAGGTCTCCTGCAGTAGATGTTGTTCCCCCTATTAAGCTCAATCGATGAGGATCTCTTCCAGTTTCTTGATTGTTCATGTTGGCGCTTTGCTTCTCTTCATTCATAAGACTAGAGAAACATGGTCTGTATCTGAGGACCTTGTTCCCCCTGTCTCCAGTACCAGTCCACTTTCCAATGATAGTTAGCAACAATCACATTGTATCACAATTATGAAGAATTTTGCTAACCTTTTGACCAAGAATATCAATTGAAGGAATGTGAAGGTGACTTACCTTATATTATCAATGCACAATTCTCACCTATCACATTTCCATTCTCACGGCCATGAGTGAGAAGATTTATTCAAATCTACATGTAGTGCAAGCAACCCTTATCTTGGATCATAGGTTGCCTCCTCTCACCTAGCCTGCAAAACAAATCAAGTCTTGCTCTTGGGTACCCAAACAATATTGGGTCCCTTCTCAGGAAAAGTAGAGCAATCTCTATCTTTTCTCATCCAGACAAGTTTCACATGTTGATTGTTCTTATCATAAGACTTTGATCTAGCAAGACATTCATAATGATAGTGACCTCCAATACGACAATGCCAACGAAGTCTATTGTAATTCAAACCAGCATACTTAGTCCTAGGGGTCCAGTCATCCTTTTCTTTTCTTCTATCTAGACAGCTCTTATTCCTATTATGCTGGTCATTAAGCCATTTCAAAGCATCAGAGGAACCGGTCCATTTGTTAAGATGACCCAGTTCCCTCTCAACCTTGTTCAACTTTTCTTTAAAGTCCTTAACCTTTTCGAGTTCAGATTCCAATTGAATTCTAAGCCTTTCACATTCTGATCTTAACTCATCATTGCAGGTTTCATCAACCACATAAATAGGATCAAGATTCACAGGAGATTTCTTTAACAACTCAAGTTCGAGAGTAAGCAAAGAAGAATCACTTTGCAGTTTAGACACTGTTCCCTCTAAACTAGACAATGTTCCCTGTAAACTAGACATTGTTCCCTTTAGATTCATGTTTTCAACTTTAAGGGCCTTAATCATTTTCTCATTCAACTTTCGTTTTAGTTAGGCCACTTACATCATCTTGCAGATCAGAATAAGTATCTAAAATATTTTCATTTTCAGTCTTTAGGATTTCATACTCATCCATTACAGAAAGAAACATTTTAAGAAATTTATCCTTATTCCATGAAGCAACTTGATTTTGAATATTAAGAATACTTACCTCAGCTTCTTCAGAATCTGTCTCTGAATCATTCATCGCCATCATTGAGATACCAGCAAGCTCTGACTCTGGTTCATCATCTTCTTCACCGGAGAAATTAGCAATCCTATATACCAACTCCTTCTCCCTTGTCGTGAAAGTGGGTTGCACTTGAGAACATGCCAGTGGAGGTTGTTCCTTCCGTTTCAGAGGAGGTTGTTCATTCCTTTTCTTAAACCTAGATTTCGCCCACTTTTGTAACTTTCTCACAAGTTGGATAAGCTCTTCCTCTCCAAGTTCTAAAGTATCATCATCGTTGTTATTTACCTTGAAGGAGAATACATTGTTTGAAGCACAAGGTTGTGAACTTATTTGTAATTCATGAGTCATCAAATTACCAATAAGTTCCTCCATGGACAACGTCTCTATTCTTAGCTTCTTGGATGGCAGTGACCTTGGGAGCCCAAACAATTGTATTTGGCAACCTTCTCAAAATTTTCCTAACAAGCTCTTCATTGCTAAAAGACTTGCCAAGGGATTTAAGCTCATTGATAATATTGGTAAAACGAGTATACATGGTCTTTATTGTTTCATCACTATATATAGCAAACAACTCATATTGTCTTAACAATAAATCTACTCAAAATTGTTTTACCTGAGTTGTACCTTCATGAGCAATTTTGAGAGCGTTCTAGATTTCTTTGGCACAATCACAACCCATAATACGATTGTATTCTTCTGGACCAAGGGCACAATGGAATAGCTTGATGGCTGATGCATTCTTCTCCATTTTGCCGGTGTTATCTTTGGACCATTTGTTTGGCGGCTTGAGGACCATGTTCCCATCTTTATCTTTGTACTCAATCACAAAGTCCCCATTGACGATGATATGTCACAACTCATAGTCTTTGGATTTGATGAAAATATCAATTCTCCTCTTCCACCATGCATAGAAATCTCTATTGAAGTAGGGTGGATAATGGATGGCTTGTCCCTCTTTCATATCACAAGGTGCACTCATTTTTACGGAATAAACTCAAGGTGTTAACCTCTTAATGAGCAACCAGGCTCTGATACCAACTGAAGGGTGCACTAAGGAACTCTAGAGGGGGGGTGAATAGAGTGACGCCTACTTTTCGCGATAAAATAGACTTTTGAGACTTAAGAACGATGGTGAGAACAACATTGTGAACGTTGTTCCTATGCAGCAGATTAAGCACAATACAAAAGACTAAAAGTAAATAACACAAGGCTTTTTTCACATGGAAAACCTCCTAGGCTCAATAGGAGTAAAAACCACGACCCAGTTACTTGGGATTTTGTCACACTACTTCTCTTATTACTAGAGCCACAACAAGATACAGCACAGTACCCTAACACACCACACACCGTTACTAATGTGTTTCCAATCCTTCCAAGTCACACACTGACCTGAAGAAAAACTCTACGCTCGTTACTAAGCTAGAGTAATTACATATCTCTTTGAGTATAATGACTGCCTTACAACTCGCTTCTTTAATAAGTAAATAAGACTACAATGAAAACCTATTATGCAATGAGTACGCAAAGGAAAGACTCAAATGGATCTGACAGGGAACAGGGTCCAAAGGTTGTTCTCAGTGTAACGATGGACTGTATTTGTGTGGAAGACTTGGATGTTTTGAATATGATTTGAAAACTCTTTTGCACGTCAAAACTCTCTCAAGGCATGAAGTAAACTGAATCTATTCTCCACCTTATATAGGGGAGGTGAAGACTCAGTTTCCTTCTAGGTTAAAATTGTTTTCCAAAAGATAATATCTCCAAAAAGATATCCTAGAGTTTGAGATAAAGCAAAACACTTTTACTTTATAAAACCCTAATGAATATTGATAGAAATTCGTCCAACATATTTTACAAAAGATTTAGGCCAGCTAATAAAGATATATTATCAGAATATAAACTCTAAAAGATAATCGAGATATTCTATAAGATAATAATTTCCATAATAATAAACCTTGGCCATAAAGTAAAAGATACTATCTTTTTCAAAATAAAATCTTTTTCCAATCTGTGAAATCTATTTTGCAATATCTAAATTTTCAAAACAATTTATATTTCATCAGAAGATTATTTGTGTGAAGATCTAGAAAGATAATACATAAATATTCGCAGAAATAATAAATACGATATTATGCAAAGCTCGTCCAGATACACAGCTAGAAGGAACAGGGTCCAAAGCGTTTGTTCCCCTTTGGTTCCTTCAAGCTCTAGTGTTGGTGATAGAGAACAGGGTTCACAAGACTGTTCCCCTGTACTCTTTGAACCTTATGCACTTCAACCTTTGTGTATGTTCATCCCTTGTCAAGACCACTTTGAATCCAACCTATAACACACTCAATGCATAGTACATGGAGACTAATAATAGAAATACCAACTAAAGACATAGTCTTCATGTCTTGAAAGGATCCAAGCATCTTCATGAGCAATCATGCATCAAGCGCTTCAACTTCTTGAATCCTTAAGTAAACCTACCATCATTGTTAGTTTACACAAAGATAAGGACACTACGTTTGTTATCATCAAAACCAGGAACCCAACAGCTGTGAATAAACTTTTTTTAATAAGGTAAGTGAATTTTAGTTATGTTTTTATTTTGGGTATACATACATTAGGCAACACACTTCTCATGTTATATGTTATCTGAGGGAATGAGACAAGTCAAGGTCCAGAAGCAAATATATGTCTCTTTGCTGACCTTTTAGCGGCCAACATTTGCAAAAATTTGTGTTGAAATCGTTGCTGCTACATCAGACTGTATCATCGGCATAGATGATGTTGCTGGGCAGTCTGTAATAAAGGTAAGAAGTTCTCTGTCTTACTTCTGCATATAGGCATAAATCCTAATTTAGAGATATATTCTGTCAGTAGGATTATTATGAAATTCGTTGTAGGGTCTCCTCAGGTGACACTGATACCACAACTCAAGTCATGTTAAAGATGCACTTCCCATAATGTCACTACAGAGCTTTAAATCTTGAAATCATATATATATACATATAACTGGGTCCTTCTTCGTGTGGTGACAACACGTGGGACGACACATAGGCGAGCCACGTCGTGTGGGCATGACATGTAAGCACAAAATTTCTAAATTACAAAATAAAATAACTTTAGTTACGTTAGTCAAAAAATTATAAATCTAATTCCGTTGGATTGGATTTGAAAAATGCTTCAAAACGAGATATATATGTATATGTCCTATAAAAGTTGGGTTCTTTTTGTGTGGTGGTGACACCACGTCACATAAGAGGAAATGTTCGTGTGAAGATGATACTTAGACGCCACATGTGCTCAACTTTGTCGCATAGTTTTAATTGTGCGGTATAAAACAAGCATGTACTATCGATCAATTTTTAGTCCACATATACCGTCAATGCAGAATGAGTTTATTTATTATTTCATTAATTGAATTACTTATTAAAATTAGTGTACATATACTGTTTTTATTATCTATCTGAACTTAGACCAATCTCATTACAAATGAAGGTGGCATGAAAATATCATTTTCAAGAATTTGCATGTTGCATCCTATGGATAAAAATCTTTGCAAAAAAAAATAAAATGTATTTTAGTAATAATATTAATAATTTCACATCAAATATTTTAATCATTATATTATTAAATATTTATAAAATTATTTTACGAGCCCGTGTAAAGCACGGGGATAAAACCTAGTGTATATTTGATTTCTAGGCTCATGAGCTCTATTCCTTTTGCATTAATAAACAACACGTTATCATGATGGTAAAAATATTGAAGTTTGGCTAATTTAACTTGTCATGAGAAATACAAAATGCTTCAATTTTGATATGATCAAGTTTATTTGTTAAACATCATGCAATCAAATAAGTTGATTCATTCAGTCTTTCAAAATATTATTGATAGGCCATGTTTTGAATCATTGATCAGTTCACTAATTCTAGCTATGCATGCTTTTTTTTTTATAATTAAACTTATTTTATAAATAAGTAGCAGGAGCCGAATCTCAAATGACAAAGAGTCTAAAGTCCCCCAATACGCCAAGGTGCAAAAGGACCCCTCGAGCCTATGCTTAAAATGCTCAACACATACAATATGAAAGAACACCCAACGCGCAAATAAAAACAGACAGTTAACCTAAGTAAAACAAAAACTTCGGGATCATCCTCTCAACTTTCATTATAAGAAGATTTTTTTAGGTAAAGTCTGACAATTGTATCCCCGTAGCCCTATAGGCCGGCTCATAGCCCACCATGGATGACCTTCTGGAAAACATGTTAACCAGCCAAATCTCCCAAGTCATCAAAATACGACTTAGCATTTAATAGACAAATAGAAATTTGCGCATGATTAAGTCTATAAATAGGCAGCATGGATGAGCGACGTTCATCCAAGTTTATATTCAAAATTATCAAAATTCTTTGAGTGTATCTAGTTAGGTTGAGAGAACTCTCTAACTATCATTGGTGGTGTATCTGTATTAAAGGAACCCTTCGTGGTGTATCTGTATCCAAGGTTTTACTCTATCATTTCCTTGTGAGGATCTGTATCGTTGGAGTGGCCTTCCAATGTGGTGATTTGGGCCAACTATCTATCTAATTATATTACCCTGTATTTATTCGGTGTCAAATTGGTATCAGAGCACAAGTTTCGATTACCTTATGCACCTTTCTATCACCAAAAAAACCAAAAAAAAAAAAAAATTTACTTACCATCATGCCGAGTGCCGATCACCGTACCAGCACCATCACAAATCATCATCCTCTTCATTTACCATCATCTTTCTTGTTGACGTTACTCTTCCCTTTTTGTCCTAAGCCATCATAAATTCATAACTCATCTTCACCTTTTGATATCTCCACCTGATCAATTGCCTTTCCATAGCACTTGATACCTCCCATTTCCACCATTAAAAGAGTTGAGACTTGAGATACAGACACTTCGTGAGTGTTTATGTCTTTTACTCCTTGTCTCTCAAGTTTAATGTTTGGTTTTAAAGCCACTGTCTTCTCATTATTATTTGGGAGACAAAAATCTTATTTCGCTTGCCATAGTTGCCAAGTGTCTTATTGAAATTTTCAAGTGGTCATTAAATACCAATGTTCACATGGGCTATCTACGGATGAATGCCCAACTTGTGTCACATATCTCTACTTTGACAGATGCTATATTATTCCAGTCTTGCGTGTAAAAGTCAGCAATGAGATCTACTGTGTCTCTACAGTAGACTATATTGTTGAAAAAAAAAATCGAAAAAGAAATGAGTCGTAGGCCCGTAGTTTTTATACTGCTTTATGCAAGTAGTACTTGAGTTGACTCTAGCATTTCTTAATTGTTATTTCAAAAAAAACAGGATAAAAAAAAGTTTATTTATTCAAGATACCGCCAAGACCACCTCGTGGAGGAATTCATCGCACGTCCAATTCATGATGCTATTATAGAAGACATGCAACGTCAAATTCAGAGACTGCAACAACGTCTTGCACATTACGAAGAGTCTGCCGATTTATCACAGAAATCAGATGAAGAGCAATCAGATCAAAATGGTGATGATCATGATGAAGAAAATCTTTTTCATCAATCCGGAGAAGAAACATCAAGTGCCGAAGAATCTGTTTCTCGGTACATTCGACATCCCCAATTTCATGAAAGAGATTTGGGAATAAAAGTTGAAATTCCCGATTTTCAAGGAGGTGTACATCCCGACCTGTTCATCGAATGGCTCCACAGAGTGGAATGTGTTTTTGATTTTAAAGACATTCCTAATGATCGCAAAGTTAAGTTGGTCGCCATAAAATTCAGGAAGCATGCATCCATTTGGTGGAAAAATTTAAAGCGCCAACGAGAACAAGAAGGTCGTAGAAAAATCTGTACATCAGATAAAATGAAGCATGAACTCAAACACAAGTTTTTACATGGTCATTATCACCAAGATATTTTCCTCAAATTTCACAATCTCGAGCAAGGAGGAAAATCCATGTATGAATATGCTGCTGAATTCGAAGATTTGGCAATGAAGTGCAACAATTCAGAACCTGAAGAGCAAATCATTGCTAGATTCCTAACAGAGTTAGACACAAAGGTTGTTAATGTGGTGCAACTCTAGCAATATTGGACATTCAATGACGTCGTCAAATTATCCTTGAAAGTTGTAAAGTAAGAACAAAAGGATAAAGGAGGATTCAAAGGCGTAGTCAAAGATGCACCCAGATATGGAAGTAGCTCCTTTCGGCCGCCTCCAAATTAGGCCCCTACTACTGTTCCTCCAAAGAAGGATGATCAAACTCCAGCTACGGTGACTAAACCCTCACCGACGAGCCCTAATATGAGAAGATGCTTTAAATGTCAAGGTTTTGGACACATAGTTTCAGAATGTCCAAATGCTAGGATAATATCCTTCGTCGAGGAAGAAACAATACCTGAAGTTGAAGAAGAATGCCAAGAAGACGAGGGTACACAAGAAGTCCTACACGCATATGAATGAGCGTCATTGGTCATTCGTCGTCGTGTTCTAAATGCTACTCCGATTCAAGAAGAAGAATGGCTACGCAATAACATTTTCCACACTCAATGTACATCGCACGGAAAGGTATGTGATGTTATCATTGATAGTGGTAGTTGCGAAAACGTCATTGCTTCAACAATGGTCGAGAAATTGAAGTTACCGACGAAAACTCATCCTTACCCTTACAAGCTCACTTGGTTAAAGAAGGGTAATAATGTCAAGGTCAGCAAAAGATGCCTAGTCGATTTCTCCATCGGCAAGAAATACCACGACAAAGTTTGGTGTGATGTCATCCCTATGGATGCCTGCCACATGCATCCTTTTAGGACGACCATCGCAATATGATCGTCAATCCATTCATGATGGATTCAAGAACACCTACTCTTTTGAGAAGGATGGTGTTCAAATTGTCTTACCACCACTAAAAAGAAAGTTGCTGATAAAGCCGACACAAGAAGAAAGCGACATTTTTGTCTGGATCTATGTTTGCTACGGCTTTAGAAGAATCTGAGGTTGCATGTGTCGTAGTCTTGGTCGAGGAGAATCAAGAGAATCAAGGGAGTCAAGAACTACCTGAAATAGTCAAGCCACTACTTCAGGAGTTCGAGGATGTAATACCAATAGGAATTCCCGCCGGATTACCGCCAATGCGTGACATACAACTTTGTATTGATTTTGTTCCTGGTGCAGTCATCCCCCACAAAGCTGCTTATCGAATGACTCCAAAGGAACACGAAGAGTTACAACGACAAGTCACCGAGCTCATGGAAAAAGGACTAGTACGCGAAATGGTCAGTCCTTGCGCGGTTCCAGCACTTCTTGTCCCAAAGAAGGACGACTCATGGCGCATGTGCATTCATAGTTGTGCGATCAATCGGATTACAATCAAGTACCGCTTCCCTATTCCTCGCTTGGATGACCTACTTGATAAATTGCATGATGCTTTTATCTTTTCAAAGATTGATCTACGAAGTGCGTATTATCAAATTCGGATGCGACCTGGAGACGAGTGGAAGACTGCCTTCAAAACAAGAGATGGATTGTACGAATGGATGGTCATGCCGTTTGGTCTTTCAAATGCCCCAAGCACTTTTATGTGATTGATGAATCAGGTATTTCTACCTTTCATTGGCAAATTTGTCGTCGTTTATTTCGATGATATTCTGCTATTCAGCCGAAATTATGAAGAACACATGGAGCATCTTCGACAAATTTTTCAAGTTCTTCGAGAGCAGAAGTTTATGCAAATCTCAAGAAATGTCATTTCTTGACGGATAAAATGGTTTTTCTTGGCTATATTGTCTTAAGCAATGGGATTGAGATGAATCCTAACCAGGTAGAGGCTATCACAAATTGGCCAACCCCTCAATCAATTCATGATGTTCGCAGCTTTCAGGGTCTCGCATCATTTTATCGTCGATTCGTCAATAACTTTAGCAGCATTGCCGCTCCTTTCACTGAGGTATTAAATAAGGAAAAGTTCGAGTGGAACCCAAGTGCCCAACAAAGCTTTGACGCACTAAAAGAAGTAATCACGCGAGGACCAATTCTTGCTTTGCAAGATTTTGATAAGGTTTTCGAAGTTGACTATAATGCTTCTGGAGTTGGAATATGTGCAGTTCTCTGCCAAGAAAATAAACCTATTGCCTTTTTCAGTGAAAAGCTTAATGATTCGCTGCGAAAGTACTCAACTTATGAGAAAGAGTTTTATGCTGTTGTTTGTGCCTTGGATCATTGGAGCCACTACTTGTTAGGCAAAGAGTTTGTGTTATACACTGATCACGAGTCCTTAAAGCATTTCAATAGCTTGGCTCCAACGTCGTCATGGTAAATGGAGTGAGTTCCTGTCACCCTTTCACTTTGTTCTCAAGCATAAGACATGTACTCAAAAAACGGTGGCTGATGCCTTAAGTCGACGACATGCCCTACTATCAACACTTCAAGTTAAGGTCATTGACTTTAAAACTCTCAAATATTTATATGAAGACGATGAAGATTTTTGCAAAATCTGGGAGAAATGTTCAGAAGGTTCCCATCAACATTTTCACCACCAAGATGGGTACTTATTTAAAGGGAATCAATTGTGGGTACCTAAATGTTCCTTGCGGTAAATGATTCTAATTGAATGTCATTCAAGTGGTCTCGCTGAACATTTTGGTCGTGATAAGACATTGGGAGCTGTCTCGGAACACTTTTACTGGCCTTACATGGCACGTGATGTTGATCGACATGTGAAAATGTATCGAACTTGTCATATTGTGAAAGCTGGAGGGCAAAACACGGGTCTTTACACACCATTGCCTGTACCAGAAGCTCCGTGGGAAGATGTAAGTAAGGATTTTGTTGTTGGTTTGCCTCGAACACAAAGGAACAAAGATTCTATTATGGTCGTTGTGGATCGATTTTCAAAGATGGCTCACTTTGTACCATGCAACAAAACATTTGATGCCACACAAGTTGATGCATATCTCTATTTTCATGAGATTGTACGTCTTCATGGGATTCCCAAGACCATCACTTCCGATCGAGACGTCAAGTTCATGAAACATTTTTGGTGTACTTTGTGGCGTAAATTTGGAACTCAACTTCAGTTCATTTCCACTGCACATCCTCAGACTGATGGTCAAACAGAAGCAATAAATCAGACTCTAGGCAATTTGCTAAGAAGTTTAGTGGGCAAAAATGTTCGACTATGGGATTTGACCTTATCTCAAGCAATGTTTACTTACAATTCTTCCATGAGTCAAACAGCTTGTCAAAGTCCTTTCAAGATTGTGTATGGTAAGAATCCTATCACCCCTATTGATCTCACTCCCTTGCCTAGTCCTGACAAGTTTAGCAGTGATGCTGATGAGAGAGCAAAGGAAATTAAGAAGTTACATGAGAAAATAAGGCTCCAGATCACAAAGCAAAATCAGAGATACCAACAACAAGCTAGCAAGTTCTGAAAGCCAGCCGCTTTCAAGGAAGGAGATTTAGTCTGGATCCATTTAAGAAAAGAAAATTTTCCCACAAGATCGCATGGTAAGCTGAAGCCCAGAGAGGATAATCCATTCAAAGTTTTGGAAAGGTTTGGAGAGAATGCCTACAAGATCGAACTCCCTAGGTGATTACAATGTTTCTGCAACATTCAATGTCGTCGACCTATCTCTGTATCTTGAGGATGACTATGAGTAAAGACTCGAGGACGAGTCTTCTCTAACAGGGGGAGCCTGACAACGGTAACCCATATAGGCCGGCTCATAGCCCACCATGGATGACCTTGTGGAAAACATGTTAACCAGTCAAATCTCCCAAGTCATCAAAATACGGCTTAGCATTTAATAGACACTAGAAATTTGCGTATGAATGCTCTAAATAGGCAATATGGATGATGCTACAATCATCCAAGTTTATATTCAGAATTATCAACACACTTTGAGTGTATCTAGCTAGGTTGAGAGAAATTCCCTAACTATCGTTGGTGGTGTACTGGTGTATCTGTATCCGAGTAACCCTTGGTGTTGTATCTGTATCCAAGGTTTTACTCTATCTTTTCCTAGTGGTGTATCTGTATCTAGGAATTGAAGTGTCTGTATCGTTAGAGTGGCCTTCCAACATGGTGATTTGAGCCAACTATCTATCTAATTTTATTACTCTATATTTATCCAGTGTCAAGGTCAATTATATTAAAACCAAGCAAAAACTTGCAAATTACACTCAAAAGGCAATAAAGCACTCAGAGCCATCTTCTAGGAAGGGTTCCCCTCGTACTTTATCTCTGAACATATCACTAACAACATTCAAGCTCTCAACAAAACATTTTGGAGCCAGCTAAGTTTCCTGCTATGTTTCCTAGGCTGCAACAGCATTTCAATTCTACCTTTCACATCTCTTTTTATAACAGCAACACACTGATTCTTGTCAGGCTTTACATCTCTGAAGATCCTGAAATTCCTCGTTGTCCAGGTACAATATATCACTGCAGCAACCACAGCAGCTGCAAAGTCTCTCCGATCCTTCCCTCTTGATCTTTTCAGCTTCTGCATCATTTCAGGAACATCTCCTTGGACACTTCACTGACCCATTTAACCCATAGTGTATCTTTCTTTGCAGCAAGATTCCAAATATGCTTTCCCACCGCAGCTTTATTCCACAGTCCACTATTCTTGATATGAAGACCCCCATTTTTCCTGTATAAAAAGATTGTGTTGTGCTTCTGAAATGACTCTTGTGCAATAAGCATGATGCAGAGGAGATGGTAGGCTCTTGTTAAGCTTCACCAGATTCTGCTGATATGGATGAAGTAAGGGGGAGATGATGCAGGATCTACAGCAGCTGCAAGAGGAAGAGAAATAACTCAAGCAGTCAATAAGGGTCTTATCCAGAACACCATTCCCATATTCACAGAGTTAAAGCGCTTGTTAGAGCGCAAAAACAGCCCTCTCATTGGCTCCCTCATAGACTGTCTTCGTGTGCTTCTCAAGGACTACAAGAACGAGATCGAGGACATGCTGGAAGCAGATAAACAGTTACAGAAAGAGCTTATCTATGACATGCAGAAATATGAAACCGTCAAAGCCAAATCAACAGCTACAAATGAGAAGAATAAATTGTCAAAGTTGCAGAGTAATTCAAAGGTGGCTTCAGCAATGGCAGATGTAGCAGCAACAGCTGTTGCTACGTCTATACTAAAGGAAGTAAGCCGAGGAGCATTAACACCGCCATTGAGTTCGCTTAATATACCTAAACTGAAATCTACACAGGGAGGTGGTCTATCCAAGGCAGATAAAGCTGCAGATGGATTAGAATCATTAAGAAGGCGGAAAACATTTGATTCTGATGAGAACCTCTGATTGCAATGAGTTGAATGGAAATCAGGGAAGCAATACTCCAGCATTGCAATTAACCACTCAAAACATGACACCAGCACATCTCTGACCAATTCACAGAAGAAGAATAGGTGCGAGTGTGTTTCATTCAATCCTTTATCACAAAGTACACACTGTAGATTCCCTAGCTGCATTCCCATCTTTGTCAATCTATCAGCTGTCAGTAGTCTCCTCCGTACAGTCAACCACATTATGAAACTGTGCTTTGGAACATGAATAGGACCCCAAACAATATCTGCATTTCTCCAGACAATCTGCTCTCCCAGAAGCGCATTGTAGCAACTTTTTATACTATAAATTCCATTCTTGTTGAGTTTCCAGTTGTTGTCAACATTAAACCAACACTGTAATTCAACCATCAGTTTATGAAGCCTCCTCCCGTACCAGCTAGTATCCAAAGCAGGATCATAATCCCACACAAGCTTTTCCCCCTCATATACACTTCACTGACCCATTTAACCCATAGCCTGTCTTTCTTTGCAGCAAGATTCCAGAAATGCTTTCCCATTTAACACATATAAGACAAGTGAGGTTTCAACCCAAAACCAATTGGCAATGGGTGGAGTAACCCACCTGCTTATATGTATACTCAAGACCACTAAATATTTCCATGTGAGACACAAACCCACTTCAACACCCCGCCTCACGCAAAGACCCATCATGGGCTGAAGCTTGGACCAATTAAATCCTACTATGGGCCAGTCACACGTGCGTGGGCTAAACAGGGCTTATAAATGCAGGACCAAAGCCTGATCTGATACCATGATAAATTTTAATAATTGGGCCTTAACAAGTGAGCACGCATATAAGACAAGTGATGTTCCAACCCAATACCAATTGGCAATGGGTGGAGTAACCCACCTACTTATATGTATGCAACACCACTAAATGGGTGGAGTAACCCACCTGCTTATAGACCTCGCCTGAACTGTCCACCCTAGGCACTAGTTTAATTCGTTACGGGGATGTGATTTTCATCCTCAATCCTCCAGAGCTTGTAAAGAAGCAACCTGGAAATAAAAACAGGATAGAAAAAAGGTTCAACAAATACAACTATTTTCCTCATCCAAGAATACAATTATCATCAAATACAAAAACACATATAGAGATCACAATTTACTCGCAACAACAATCAAGTTATGTATGGGATTGAATAAGAGGAATATTGTCTGGTTTTGTTTTGTCAAGCATTTGTAGGTATATCATGCTAATTGGATGACCCAACTGTTACTTTGTTAGAATTTGGTCCGGTAGTCTATATTTGCTGCATATTCTTATGATCAAAGGATGAAAGGGGCTTGATGGTAAAGACGACCAGGCTTTTCAGCCTGGATAGCGGATACCAGTGTAGCTAAGCCGACCAAAAATGAGAGGGGCTGGTATCGATTAATGTAATGAAGAAGACATGGACTTTTCATCAAAGTTGTGTGATATGGACTGCAACACAGTGATTTTATAGAAAGGAGTCAATGAACCTGTAAGAATTACTAGAAAACGTGGCCAAAAGGTGCATCTTTAACAAGACTTGACTTGGTATCACTTATCAGTGTCACCTGAGGAGACGCTACGAGGAATTTCATAATAATCTTACTGCCAGAATCTATCTATAAATTTGGATTCATAGATGCACATATGCATCGGAGAGAAAGAGAAGTGCTTACCTGTCTTACAGACTGCCCAGCAACATCATCTATGCTGAGGATACCGTCTGATGTAGCAGTAAGGATTCATCATAAATTTTTTAAATGTGGCCAAAAGGTGCCCTGGAGCTATTTGCAGCAGCAAAGAGACATATCTATATGCATCCTTCTAGACCTTGACTTCTCATCATTCCCTACGAAAACATATAACATGAGAATTGGGTGGCCAAATTTGTACATACCTAGAATTTGTATATATGCAGAATAGCACAATAAGGTCAATAACAAGAATCTACATAGCTTGAAAAAGTTTGTTCTCAGCTCTTGAACTTTGAGATTTCTTGTTCCACATATGAGCATTACAGTCATTTAGCACAAGTAAAACTTTTATAAACTGTTGTAAGCTAGAACTGGTGCTTTGGCTGAAAGATAACATAGGAGAAAGGTCAGCATCCCTCAACTTACATGGAAATGCATACGACAAAGGCGCGGGGGGGGGGGGGGGGACAGAAGGAAAATGTTACCTTTGAATATGTTTCCAAATAGAAAATCAGCAAGTTTCCTGATCTTTTCGGATTCATCAACAAGGGACAATTGAAATCCCAGGAACAGTATCCCTCTCCACTTGACATAAATGGTCTGCATAACAAAAATGTCAGTAGTATGCTCTTGATTTGATTGCAATATTATACTCTCACACCATGTCAAGAAGTAAAACAAACCTGCAGTAATCTGCAGAGTAGGATGAATGTTTGCCTTTGAACAAGTTCACAAGAGTCACGAAGACACTGATTTTTGCTATGTAGCTGCTGATTTCATAAAAATGTATCATAAAAATGTATTCACAGGCTTACCAGCCAACCATGGTAGTCAACGAACACAAAAATCAGCAATCATTGCGATGATATTGTTACGAAGTGCAGCACAGTCACTCTTCTCAAGCTCTCCTACAGCAGCATGTGCAGAGTTTGTCATAAGCGTTTGGAATTTCGGCTTGCTTTAACACACACACTGGTATCATGGCATTGGTTGAGGAATTCATTAAGGATTCATGTTTTTTCATTTACTAATGAAATCTTAAAAAGCTAATTTAATAATTCATAAAATCAGTAAATATTTCATCTTCAAAGCATACACTTAAGCCACAGAGGGAGAAAAAATTAAGAAACTTTCACTTCACCTAACTGGTTTTCCATATCAAAACTTCCTTAATAGTTTTCTCGAATCAAGGAAAATTCAATGCTTACTAAAAATCTGAATGATGGCATTAACAAGTTATTGTTGATGAAAAAACAAACAATAATATCATGATGAAATAATGCAATGACAGATAAGCAAAAACCTCAATAAATCAAGGGATAGATTTTAAAATTTCTAACTTGATACATGTATCGCTGTCAGTAGAGTCCTGAAACATTCTCGATTCTCATGTGAACACTCAATTTCTATGCCTCTATAAACATAATCTGTACAAATAATGGAATAAATCTTTTTGCAAGATTCCCATCACCAAGACAAATCCTCCCCATTGTGAGCCATGCCTGAATATATAAAGTAGAAATTGTAGACCCTGGAAACTTATCTGACCTTGGCTGAAGTAGTCATGCTGTGCAAAACCAGATTGATGGCATTCAAGTCTATGGATGGGCAAATGATGACCAAGGAACCTATGGTATAAACAGCTGTACTAGCTTGTGATAGCAATTTTGATGATGCAGTCTCTCTCTTGACCTTTTTACTGCTGCTACGTCGAGGTGTGAAAAAACTCTTTCTTCGCCTCTTGTTCTTCTGATAGGTACATAACTACAATGTGAGGCGCTTGCGCTTTACAAAAGAGTTGATCAACCAAGTCAGTTTAAGGACATCTGCCTCCTGAGTATTCATAGCTTTCCTTCTACACAATATTTAAGTGCTTTGACATGAGCATTAACCTGCCATCTTATGCGAGGTAAAAGTTAGAAACATCACATATGGTAGTTGAGCAAGTTAAGTGGATCTGCAGAGTAAACAAGTCAGGAAACAGTGTCTGGTGGTGTCCAAAATTGATGGATGAATCCACCTCAAATAAATGTAATAATACGTTAAGTATTTTCCTTTTCCATCCCAAAGAAATTTCTTTTTATGAGACAGACAAATCCCTGATTGCGCTGATCTGTTTGCTTTCACAAGACTCATTTAAGACATCTGAAGTATATTTCTCTCCAGTAACTCCCGTCTCTCATCTCTGAAGTCCCATTGTTCTATTCCATGTTGTTTGGCCTTGGCTTTTAAAACAAAACTTGTGGTTAGCATCTTGAGAACCTTTGCCATAAACCTAGCACTACCTCAGTTGAAAGCATGTGTAGCAATACCTCAGTTGAAAGCATGTTGAATCCCTCGATGCATTTCAGTAGATGGTGAGCCAATTCTGTTGCAGGTTCAGGGGGCAGCTCTACAGAAACATTAGAGATTGTTTGCAACAGCAGAACACGATCACCAGCCGAAGCAACAGAATTTGATTCTATGCCTTGAACCACATCATGGATACTATCCGCCGCAATTGAGGACTTTAACTTATTTCTGTGTGCATCCTTGTCCAGGAGATTCCAATGATGATGAAACTTCTGATAGAAGCAGCCAAGCACCAGGAGGGGCTGTCCAATTCTCTATTGGCAAGGAATGTGATAACCAAAGAGATTCTGATGTTCTTATGATACTTTGAAGAGAAGTTGCAATCTTGAACGTCAGTCGTTTCTTCTTCCCGAGACTTCTGCATATCCTTTTTATCCAAGGTGTTACCTCCCCATCACAGATCTCTCTCAACAGATCCAGAATTCTCTCTGGATATATAGTTGTAAGCTATTCCTCAAAATTTATTGTGCTTGATTTTGAACTATGAACTGTAGAGACGTCACTGAATACTGCAGACCCAGCTTTAGAACTCTGTCTAAGACCAGTTCCATAAACAAATTCTCACATTCCTCTTGTTTGCTAGTCTCACTGTCAGTTATCAAACTTGGAAAAAAAATGAAGCCACAACTCAGTGATGACTGATGAGTGATGACACTTCTATCAGCAAATGTTCAGAGTGCCTACAAAGCCAGTGTACCAGAATGAGAACAGAAATGCACTGAAGAAAATCGAACTCACAAAGCCAATCTTTAGAAGGACAAAAGAAGGAAAATGGACCGAACTGAAATTCCTCCAGATGAACACCAGTTGCATCACTTGCATGCACCCTAGATTTTGGATAATGAATGCTGTTATTAGTTGAGATTGATGTTCTGTGAAAGGTAACCTATCTTTTTCTCAAGGCCAGATTAAGGCTGGGCACTGCTGGAGCAATTATGTTATGTGGCAACCAGAATAAATGTAAATACTAGAGCAGGATCTCACTAATGTACTTTATCAACTGCTCTCCTATTCTACCCAGAGGTCAGACCACCAGGGTAGCATTCTATCACCATTTTCTGCGATAATAAAATATTGGTAGCATTGGAATCTGTTAGGACATCTAAGTTCTATTGTCCAACCTATATGTTGTCACTTCTTCCAAAACTGAAATTACAAGGTCCAAAACTTTATCGTTTTGAGAAACATGTATGACATATGCATGAGCTAAAGGCAATAAACATTAGAGATCCTAAGTAAAGGTACCAATTGACGAGCAAAAAAAAAAAAAAAGAAAAAAAAAAGGTAAAGTTACCTGTAGCATAAAAGATGAACCAAACAGTAGCCGTACCTCAAAAAGAGCTGAATAGCCACTTTCCTTATGCTGACAAGTGGATCCGAACAAGCCAACCCCAACGTCTTAAGAACATCAGGATCCAACAAACCACCAACGAGAGCCATGAATATGGTCATCAACAAGAGAGCAGCCTTTCTAACCGCTGCTTTCTCATTAGCGCACCTCTTCCGTAGAAGCTTGTTAGCCCCACCATCTTGCCCTTTATTGAACCCTAATGCCTTCTTCAACATCATACAATCGCGCTTATCACCTGATGATATAATCCCCACAAGTTGTGCCAAGCTTGACAAAGCGCGAGCTCAAATTCCTGCAACAGAATCAGAACAAAGCTAAATCAAACCCGCCAAACACCTCAACTTCCACGAACCCTCTTCTTCTTCATCACAGTCCATTTCCCCTCCAATTGGTTCTTGTACTGTTGTAACAAGCTTCGGACTCAAATCAATAGCCAAATATCTAAGATGTGATTTTACCTTGACCCATTTTCATAGCATACTCAATAAACCCAACTTCATCATGAAGGTCAAATAATTTTGACAATCTCCATTATAGACTCAACTGCCATAGCCCTACCATCAGACTTCTCAGGTGCCTTCATACACAAATACCTAGGCAAATTAACCATCCCTTTTCGCAAAGAACCGAATTTCCCCCCATTTTAGCAAACACAAGTGCAAAAACTCTAGCCTGTGACTTCCTGACAAGATCAAAGGTGAAAGACACTTCAAGACCTCACCAAAAAAAGCATATGCTACATCAGAAGTCTAGCATGCCTTAGGTAATGGTACAACTATTTCCTAGTATGTTATAGCAGAAAGTAATTCCCTAGCTGGTATTTTATCAGTGTTTTCAACAAGCCCTTGAATGATAGGCATAGTCATTAGTTGTAAGCGAAAAGCTGCGTATTTTGAGACAAACGGCATGCCCATTAGATACTGAAGCCCAGGCATTGGAAGCAGTCATCAATAATTTGACAACCAGTCAGCAGCGTTTCCAACCCTTGGCATGCCTGGAAGTTGATTTCTTAGCCTCTGCACCAACCTTGAAATTTGCACCACAGACCTCGCCTGAACTGTCCACCCTAGGCACTAGTTTTAACTCGCCTGCATTTTAACATGACTTGACTTGGTATCACTTATCAGTGTCACCAGAGGAGACGCTACGAGGAATTTCATAATAATCTTATTGACAGAATCTATTAATAAATTTGGATTCATAGATGCACATATGCATCAGAGAGAATGAGAACGGCTTACCTGTATTACAGACTGCCCAGCAACATCATCTATGCTGAGGATACCATCTGATGTAGCAGTAAGGATTTCATCATAGATTTTTGAAAATGTGTCCAAAAGGTGCTCTGGAGGTATTTGCTTCAGCAAAGAGACATATTTATATGCATCCGTGTAGACCTTGACTTTTCATCATTCCCTATGATAACATATAAATGAGAATTGGGTTGCCAAATTACGGATGGATTAAATCACTGGAAGAACTCTTTACAGAAATACAATCGGATAAAGGAAGTAAAACAATCACATCTTTCACCCAATATCGCATACCTGCACAAATAATGGAACATCAGCGAGACAAATCTTCCCGGTTGTGAGCCATGCCTGAATATACGTAGACCCTGGTAACTTATCTGACCTTGGCTCACGAGTTCCTGAAGTAATCATACTGTGCAAAACCGGCCTCCAAGTCTATGGAGGGGGGCAAATGATGACCAAGGACGGTATATATATATAGTGTGAGGCGCTTTACAAAATAGTTGATCAACCAAATTTGTTACAAGAACATCTGCCTCCTTGTATTCATAGCCTTCCTACTACACAATGTTTTAAGTGCTTTGACATGAACACTACCCTGCCATCATATCCGAGGTAACAGTTAGAAACATCGGATAGGTAGTTGAGCAAGTTAAGTGGATCTGCAGAGTAAACAAGTTAGGAAACAGTGTCGGAATGAATGAAATGAATCCACCTCAAATAAATGGAATAGTACGTTAAGTATTTCCCTTTTCCATCCCAAAGCAAATTCTTTTTACGAGACAAATCCCTAATTATGTTGATGTGTCTGCCTTCACAAGACTCATTTTAAGACATCTGAAGTATATTTCTCTCCAGTAACTCCCGTCTCTCATGATCTCTGAAGTCCCTTTGTTCAATTCCATGTTAATTGGCCTTGGCTTTTAAAACAAATCTTGTCGTTTGCATCTTGGCAACTTATACACCAACAGACAACATTCAAGCAATCCAGACACTAGACACCGCAAGATTTAAGCTAATAAGCTGAACCATAGCCACACCTTTTGCCAATGTCAACAAATTAAAACTCCAGAATGGGCTCGATAGAGATGATAGACAAGGCAAGCAATCATAGTATCCAGCTGTCACATAAAACAGCAGAACTTTCAGAGATTAGATAAGTTGTACAGATATCATTTCAGTGAGAGAACAAATAGTTGAGACATTGACAGCTTGCCTGAGACAAGAACTGAGCTTGACCCCTTTGACTACTCACAACACAACACAGATATATAAACCCTTTTGCAAGAACATTTCTCTTGACCTTTCTTTTCTTTTACTTTTTCTCCTGTTTTTGGGATTGACAGGCTAGTTTTATGCCGCAAAAGAATATGATTCTATTCACTGTCGTCAACACACGAAAATGTGTATGTAGTTTTCACTATGTAGTCACACAGCCTAGTTTTATGCCGCAAAACTAAAATATTAGTAATAATTTATTTAATAATAATAGATTATTATTATTATCATCATCATCATCATCATTATTATTATTATTATTATTATAGGGATTTTCTCTATTTCTTTTAAGGGTGCTTATTGGGATATGGATGCAAAACTCTAGAAGATAAGATCTTGATGTATCCAGACAAGTTTTAGTTGCGACTCTTTTTAGATATAGATATAGATATATGCAAGGTAGCACGGAAACGGAAACGGAAACCGGACACAGAAAACTCGGACATGGAAAACACTGATTCTCAAAATAGGAAACGCGAAAACTCGGAATAAAATAATCAAAATCTATAGTTTTTTGCTTGAATTGTAAATAAAACTAATAATAATGATAAATAACTATTCTTCAAAGTAATTGGGGCCGTCTATAATGAAAATTATAGAAAGTAAAGCTAATCTTAGGATTTTAGATGTCAATTACTAGAAGAGTTGGTGTTTGGATAAAAGAGAAGTTTTCCCTACGTTTCCTTGAGTTTTATATATATATTAAGATAGATCAGGTATGAATCATAATAATAAAATGTTCCGATAACTAACAACTTTATTTTACATCAAAAATTTAACTTGTTAAAAGTGTAATTACCTTTAAAACATTTAAAAAATCTAATTCCTATTTAATATGAACCCAACAACCAATACAAGCTAAGACACTGCACACCATTTAATCATTTCAACACATAAGGGTGGGGTAATATTACATTTACGCGAAGGACCTTGATAAGGAATATGATCGATTTTGTCTTCCGTCAAACTGTAGACACCCATGTCACTTCCGCCGAAGCTGATGCCATCGTCATAATACATATAATCATCCGTAAAATAAATGCAATTGGCGTTACAACCACGTTCATCATCAGATGCCACAACTGAAAACGTAGAATTCATACCCACGAAAATAGCTTTATTCCCCAAACTTGCTATTTGTTTAAGAGCTCCAGTTTCAACATTGAACCCAAATACTCGAAACAACCCTGACTTATGCCCAACAAGGTCGTCAACCAGTACACCCTTGATAACCACCAACAATGTCGATCCACCTCCTCGTACCCATTCTAGAAGATAATAATAATGCTCAAGCTCAACATCGACAGATACAAGGGCCAGGGCACTTAAATTTAAGTCTGCCACTATCCTTGGTGGGTGCTTATATCTCCCTAATGCAACAACTTGTCCTAAATCATTGATGGCATAGAATTCTCCTTGGAATAAACAAACGTCGTGGATCCAACCAAATTGTAAGGTAGGCTTTATCCACCTTTCTTGCCCACGTCTCCAAAAGGCAAGCCTACGATTGCCTTCAAAAATCATCACAACTGCTAAATCATCATCATCATCATTACATAATGGGGTCTTTGACAGGATGAATTTGGAGAAAAACTGTGAGTGCTTCCAATCTTCCCATTCACCTTCAGCCGATTCGATTTTAGCTGATTCAATTTCATCAAACGACAGACTAGGGAGCTTAATCACTTTCGTTGAAAGGGGATTGAAAAGAGTAATTTTACGGCTCTGGGTCACCGAGATGATCCAGCCTCGCGAGGAGAAGTACCTTCGGATCTGGTCCTCATCGTGGTCATTGTTGTGGCTCCCACTCCTAACGAGTGTAGGAGGGAGATCAATTTTGCAGACCATGGAATTGACGTGATTGTAATATCTGCGGTATGGACTTTCAGGCTTATCAGTGAGCATGAGCCAAGGAGGTTGGTGTGTTTTGTAGGAATTGATTGGTTCCTTTGAAACTGATCTCCACCCAGAACAAACCTGCCTAAAGAATTCACAATCTTCATGGAATTCCAAATGTCCAACAATCTCTTATGCAAGATCTCTTGGAATCTCACCCCAATTCGCCATTTGCCCCTGTGCCTGAAAACTCACCAGCTGTTTAAGACTCAATAAAGATCTAATCTAATATTTATATATAAAGATGGCATAATTCGCAAGCATATCCGTATATGCCACATCATTGATTTAATTAAGTTTTCAATTATATTTGTCTCTTTTAGATAACATGGTTATCATAAACTGCCTGAAATTTCATGATTTCCACTTTATACATTACGTAATATTTGTTGACATTAAATTACGTAATTTTATCTCATAAAAAAAACCTATATTGAAACTGTACAATCCGGTAGAACGTACCATTAAAACATCAAGTGCATACATACTACTAGTGTTACACCCTTGATTTTCCAACTAAATAAATAAAAATAAACATCCTCGAGTCAAAAATCCCTATACATAAATAGTGGTATAAACCCCTATCATAATGTTAAGATCACAAACCACCATTATAGGTAAATTCAAACAACACTGCAACTACCATGATTCCCAATTTTTTAATTTTTTTTTAAGATAAAGATCATGATTATCAATTAACCGCTAGTAATCATAGAGTATGATATACAGCAATTTATGACTTCAGAAAAATATAAATCTAATCATCCGGACATAGTAATTTAGTAAACATTCAACTCCATTAAGGTTACCTTCAATTCGATCTCCAAAGCAATTAACGAGCCAATCCTTGAATCAATCAGCAATAATCTATATGCAAAAAATAACAAGAAAACCAATTAATAAGGGAACCCACAAAATCAGAAGTTAAGAATCAACAAACCCATAAAATTGGAATTAAAATTAAAAGAATTAGTCCAAAAGATTGGCGGGAATAAACCAGCGAATTTGGTCATGTCAAAGCATCTAGTGGTCGAAACAACAACAATAGCAGCGACAAAACAATACAAAAACTTGTGTGAATTTAATCCATGGTGGACCAATAGTTGGAGTCACCCCCTACTTAATCTGAAGCCACGCCCTTCTAAAAGTGGAGCCACCCCTACTTTACCTGGAGCCACCCCTCAAATTTATACTTGGCACTAGGGGTGAGCACGGGTCCTGGGTACCTGGACCTGGTATTGGAATTGGTTTGGACCTGGCGGGTCCGGATCTGGAATTGGTCCTGCCAATTCCAATTTTGGGTCTCAAAATTCAGACCTGCTTGGAAGCAATTCCAATTCTGGGTATCAATTTTCTAGACCCAGGACCCAGTGGATACCTGGTAGGAGCAATTCCAAGAACTGGGGTATCTGGTGGGACCAATTCCAACAACTGGGTACCTGGTGGGTCCAATTTACAATGCCTACCAATACTACTACTACTTTAGTTTTTCAATTGCATATGTTACAATTTTGATCTTTTCGATGCTTTAATTCTTTTTTTTTTTAATTGTCGCACAATCGTAACTCATAGTATTTGGACAGTATTCCACTATTCCCATTAAAATTCTACGAGACAAGATGTCAAGCAATTTTTTTCAGCGAGGGATGACGGGAGCTGGGTACCTACGAGACAAGATGTCAAGCAATTTTTTTCAGCGAGGGATGACGGGAACTGGGTACCTGGTATTGGAATTGGACCTGCCAATTCCTAGACTGGGTATGAGTTTCGAGGAACTGCTCTAACCAATTCCAATTCTGGGTCCCAAATTTGAGGAACTGCTCTAACCAATTCCAATACCAAATCTTAAAATTTCAAGTGGGTACCTGCTTGCGCTCACCCCTACTTGGCACCACCCCTACTTGGCACTACCCCTACTTCACCTGGAGCCACCCCTTACTTTACCTGGAGCCACCCCTTACTTCCCCTGGAGCCACCCCCCTACTACACCTGGAGCCATCCCTCAAAATTACTTGGTCCACGGTGGACTTAAGTCCACACAAGACCTGCTGTTCGACTTTCAACAGAGTTTTTTTTTTTTTTGGGAAAAACGAAGACCGTAAGGAATATATAAGAAGACAGAGGCGGTGGAGTCACTTGGGTGTAAACTCTGGTGTCTAAATCCAATACTTTTTTCTCTTTTTTTTTTCACAAATAACTACGACAATAAATCAACACACTTTTAAAATCAATACTTTTATTTTATAAATAAGTATATCATTTTCTGTATTTACAATAAAAACTCCGGGTATTACAAAAATGCAATGGGATTGGGTTTTTCTTTCATTTAGTTTTTGATCATTTTCGGTTTTTCAATAAACCGTTTTTGGTTAGTTTGCAAACTCTAAGTCTGTAACCGTAACTGATAACCAATAATTTTACTAGTACGGTTATTGTACCATTATTTTTTCCAGCTACCTTTACAGTAAGAAAACTTTTTTTCCAGTTTTCTGGTACTGTTTATCTGAACAACTCTGTTGCCTGGAGTCCGGGAAGCTCGGGTTCTTTCAAGGGGGACGCGGGCGAGGGCAGAGAGGGAAGTCCTTAAGTCCTTAAACACTTCTGACAAAATCGACTCTACAATCTGAAAAACATTGGGTAGCTTAGATGCTCACGTTTCATAGTACATCAATCTCAACCACGAATACACACAGAATAACATCATATCTTTCGTTATACCAATTCTAGGGTGCATGTAAGCTGTTCATCTAGAGGAATTTCAGTCCGATCCAATTTCCTATTCTTGTCCTTCTAAAGATTGGCGTTGTGAGTTATTGTGCTATTTTAGGTATGTACAAATCTGGCGACCCAATTCTCATGTTATATGTTGTCATAGGGAATGGTTAGAAGTCAAGGTCTAGAAGGATGCATATAGATATATGTCTCTCAAAATTTTACGGAGAAATTCTTGCTTCTACATCGGTATCCTCAACATAATGTTGTTGGGCTTGGGCAGTCTGTAATACAGGTAGGCAATTGAGGATGAGGTGGGAGCATAAGTGGTAAGTGCTCCACTCTCACAATTCAGTGATTTAAATTATCATCTATGTAGGGAGAATAAAATCTCCTGTACCTTTATTTGTAGTGAGGGTGTCCTCCTCTACTTGAACCCATCAACCCATCTTTAATAGGCTGGCTTGCACGGTGCGTGTGCTTTGTGGGCTATTACATGCGTTCTTGTAGAAAAAAAAAAAAGCAAGCAATTCTAAATCTCTCCAATAATGCATATGTGCATCTATGAATCCTAATTTAGAGATATATTTGGTTAGTAAGGTTATTATGAAATTGCTTGTAGCGTCTACTCAGGTGACACTGATAAGTGATACCAACACCAACTCAAGTCATTAGTTAAAGGGAACAATCAGCAGAGCACTAGTATACAAATTAGCCTATAATCAGTAATCATATATAGATGTAGCAAAAATTAACAAGAAGAAGAATATAGCAACACCAGTTATACATCCAATTTCAAAAGATAGACATAAAGGTTACCTTTCAAACGATTCACCACCAACTGAATTCAAATAACAATTCACCACCAACTGAATTCAAATAACAACTCACCACAACCCAACAAAGACGATCAGGGGCTTGAATAGCAGCAGCAGCAACTACCGCGAGAGAAACAGAGGAGGAGAGAGAAAAGGCAGCGAAAATCGAAGGGTTAAGCAGAACTTAAGAAGAAGGAGACGGGTTTGGGGGGAAAGATAACAGATGAAGAAATAGGTAAGGCACTGGGAAAGGGAGTTGGTTTAGGAGAGAGAAAAGGCAGCGAAAATCGAAGGGTTAAGCAGAACTTAAGAAGAAGGAGACGGGTTTGGGGGGAAAGATAACGGATGAAGAAATAGGGAAGAGGTAAGGCAGTGGGAAAGGGAGTTGGTTTAGACTTGCTAAACTTTATTTTCTTTTTCCGTTTTTGTAGGAAATGCTAACTTTATTTTCTTTTTCAATAGGAGGTGAGGATAGGGATTAGAAAATTAGGATTGTAAAATTTTATGTTTGGTATTAGGGATGGAGAATAAAGAAGAAGTGGAGATGGGGATAAAAAGGCCTCTCATCCTACGTTTTTAATCGGATGGTAATTGAAGGAGGGATAAAGATTTTAATAGTCAAATTACTATCATGCTCATTATAAATGACTCCAGATTTTGTCACCTCTTTTATTTAATGGTATTTTGGTAAACTAACTTTATTATCCCCAATCTATTCCCTAATCTAATACCCACATAACAAACAGGGTAGTGGGATTAACTATACAAATTCCATATCCCCTCAACCCAAATCCCATTCCCATCCCCATAGTTTCATAATCTCATTCCCACTTCCCAAACGCCCTCTAGAAAATGCTAACTTTATTTTCTTTTTCTTTTTTTTTTAGGGAATGCTAATTTTATTTTCTTTTTCTTTATTTTTTAGGGAATCCTTACTTTATTTTCTAACTAGTCACGACTTATATTAATAATCAATCAATCAATATACAAAAATTGCGTCAACCGGTGACTCCCGAAAAGATATTATTTTATCCTAAAAGATTTGATAATTATCTCAAAAGATATGATAATTATCTTATAGGATAATAATATCTTTTATTCCAAAAAGATAAGATTGCAGACGAGATCTAACTTATCTCAACAACTGCTCCAACCTCTATAACAGGGAGATCATCCCAAGGTTGAAAAGAAGGCGAGACGGAACAAGCCACAAAGGTCCCGTCAGACACGATGGAACAAGCCATACAACAAAGGCCTCGTCACCTCCCTACCACAAAATAGTAGGTCCGATGTTCGGGAACAAGTCGACAAGACCCTCGTTCTGCTAGATTCAAGAAAAAGCTCCCAAGCCCTTGAATCTAAACATATCCCTGCTCCCTTAGATTGGAATCAAGAGATCCACAAAAGTTGTAACCCACAGATTATCAATAAATTATCTTGTTTCATATTTTCTTTCCTCTTATTTGCAGGTTTGAATTTTTTTTATGGTTTACAAATTGGTCCATATTTTCTTTCCTCTTATTTGCAAGTTTTTATTTTTTTTATGGTTTTGCCAATTTGTAAACCATAAAAAAAATTCAAACTTGCAAATAAGAGAAAAGAAAATATGGAACAATATAATTTATTGATAATCTGTGGGTTACAACTTTTGTGGATGTAAACCGTAAAAAAAATTCAAACCTACAAATAAGATGAAAGAAAATATGGAACAAGATAATTTATTGATAATCTGTGGGTTACAGCTTTTGTGGATCTCTTGATTCCAATCTAAGGGAGCAGGGATATGTTTAGATTCAAGGGCTTGGGAGCTTTTTCTTGAATCTAGCAGAACGAGAGTCTTGTCGGCTTGTTCCCGAACTGCGGACCTACTATTTTGTGGTAGGGAGGTGACGGGGCCTTTGTTGTATGGCTTGTTCCATCATGTCTGACGGGACCTTTGTGGCTTTTTCCGTCTCGCCTTCTTTTCAACCTTGGGATGATCTCCCTGTTATAGAGGTTGGAGCAGTTGTTGAGATAAGCTAGATCTCCTCTGCAATCTTATCTTTTCAGAATAAAAGATATTATTATCCCATAAGATAATTATCATATCTTTTGAGATAATTATCAAATCCTTTGGGATAAAATAATATCTTTTCGGGAGTCACGGGTTGACGCAATTTTGGTGTCTACAGATGCTCCCTCGAGACTAGTTGTGAAGACTTCAATGTCGAATGCAACTTGGTCTCGAAACTTGATGTAGATTGCCCCTTTGAACATTGGAGATGAAGAGCAAAAATTATCCCACCGAGCGTGCCAATTTGTAAACCATAATAAAAAATTTCAACCTGCAAATAAGAGGAAAGAAAATATAGAACAAGATAATTTATTGATAATCTGTGGGTTACAACTTTTGTGGATCTCTTGATTACAATCTAAGGGAGCAGGATATGTTTAGATTCAAGGGCTTGGGAGCTTTTTCTTGAATCTAGCAGAACGAGGGTCTTGTCGACTTGTTCCCGAACTGCGGACCTACTATTTTGTGGTAGGGAAATGACGGGGCCTTTGTTGTATGCCTTGTTCCATCGTGTCTGACGGGACCTTTGTGGCTTGTTCCGTCTCGCCTTCTTTTCAACCTTGGGATGATCTCCCTGTTATAGAGGTTGGAGCAGTTGTTGAGATAAACTAGATCTCCTCTGCAATCTTTTCTTTTTGGAATAAAAGATATTATTATCCCATAAGATAATTATCATATCTTTTGAGATAATTATCAAATCCTTTGGGATAAAATAATAAACTGCAGTGTGTGTGTGAAGGCTCCTATACAAACCCCTCTTAAAATACAAATCGTACAAACCCAATATGAACCATTGCATTTAAAGATCAAAGGCTCAGATCTATTTTAATGAAAAAGATGACACGCTGGTAATTAATAAAAAAGATAGGGACACGCTGGTCATTTTTTCTATTAAGTGATGGGTGTTTTTGTATTTTCGCGCGTCCAAAACCTTAGCTATAAACATAGATTTTTCTTCATTTGCCTCCATTCTCATGCTTTTCACTCTCTCTCCTCACCTTCTCTCCAACATTCTCTCTCCTCCGACAGCTCTTTCTGGCGACTCTCTCCGGCGGCTCTCACCGGCGCACTCTCTCTCTCCGGCAGACACTCTCTTTCTCCTCGCCACTCTCTCTCATCGCCGGCGAAGCTAGTCATGGCCGTCGCCCACTGATCCATGGCCGGCGACCATAGATCGGAGGACTCTGACCTCCGATATATGGTGTCCGGCCATGGAACTATTGTCGGCGACTTTCAAACGTCTTCGGCGAGCCTTTTTTTCTTTTTTGCTTTAATTTTGTAGTGGTTAATAATCCGGCGGAGAGGGTGGCCATGGCAGAGACCTCGATCGGAGGCGAGCTCTGTCGTGGCTAGGGGCGCCGACACATGGCGTTGAGGAGGAGAGAGATCGTCGGCGGTGTTAGTGGAGGCCTGAGTTGCGGTGATGGCGGAGATCTCATCGGTGAGATCGTCGGCGGGAGGCTTGAGTTGCGGTGATGGCGGCAACATCGGTAGTAGTCTTGTGGTGGTGGTGGTAGTTGGGCAACGACGGTGGTTGGGAAGGGAGGAAAAAGAGTGAGGGAGGTGGTTTATTTTATTTATTATTTATTTTTGTTGTTGAATCTGTAATTTGTTTACTATGAATTTAAAGCAAAAAAATGATGAATTTGTAATATCAATGTAATGAATTTGCAAATTAAAAAAAAGAAACAAAAAAAAGTGATGAATCTAGACTTGTAGTATAATGAATTTGTAACCATCTGTTAATGAAGTTGTGAATTGATTTCGATGAATTTATAATTTTAAGTTAATGAAGCTGTAATTTTATGTTAATGAATATTTGTGATTTAATTTTAATGAATTTGTATTTTTTTTTAATGAAGCTGCAATTGTATGGTTTGTATACTAAGGGGGGTTTGTATGTGACCCTTTCCCTATATATATGTGTGTGTGTGTGTGTGTGTGTGTGTGTGTGTGTGTGTGTGTGTGTGTGTGTGTGTGTAGGCTCCTATACAAACCCCCATTACAATACAAACCGTACAAAGCCCATTTGAACCGTTGAATTTAAAGATCAAAGGCAAAAATCTATTTTAAGAAAAAAAAAAAGGACACGCTAGTAATTAATTAAAAAGATAGGGACACGCTGGTCATTTTTTCGATTAAATGAGGGGCATTTTTGTAATGTTGCGTGTTTGAAACCCTAGGTATAAAAGATGATTTTTCTTCATTTGCCACCATTTTCCTCATCTTCACTCTCTCTCCTCACCGACACTCTTTCTCTCTCCTCACCGACACTCTTTCTCTCTCCTCTCTCTTGCTGATGTCCCCGACAACTCTCCGGCGACCTCCTCTCTCTCTCCTTGCTGATCTCTCTCTCTCTCTCTCTCTCTCTCTCTCTCTCTCTCTCTCTCTCTCTCTCTCTCTCTCTTCGTCAACGGAATTAGGTGTGGCCGCCACCCACCATTCCATGGCCGGCAACCATAGATCGGAGGTTCCCGACCTCCAATATGTGGTCTCCGGCCATGGAACGATGGTTGTCGACCTTGAAAAGACGTCTCCAACATTTATTTTTTTTATTTTATTTTTTTTGCTTAAATTTTGACCAATGGTGGCGTCGCGGGGGGTTGAGGTGGTTGTGGTGGCTGGTACGAGGAGTTCACCGGACTGAGCCCGTGGCTAGGGTGGCGGCGTCTAGTGGCGGTGTGGGCGGTGGAGGAGAGGAGAGGAGAGAGATTGGGTGAGAGAGAGTGGGGGGACGTGTGCCTTGTGGTCGCTGGCCGGCGGCGACCACTACGGTGGCTCGGTCATGGGTGGTCGGAGGTGGTCGGCTGGCGGACAAGTAGTGGCTGGGCGGTGGTGGTGTGGTGGTTAGGGAGGGGAGGAGAGAGAGGGTGTGGGTTTTTAATAATTTACATTTATATTTTTAATAATTTACATTAATAGTTTAATGAATCTGTACTTAGAGTTTAATGAATCACAATGAATCTAGGCTTATAGTTTAATGAATTTGCGGTTTGACTTAATGAATTTGTAATTTTATGTTAATGAATCTGTAATTCTATGTTAATGAAGTTGTGCTTTGTACTTTAATGAATTTATGATTTTTCATGACCGTCAGATCAAACTGATCTAAGGGTTCTCATTAATTAAGGAGGTTTGTATGGTTTGTATACTAAGGGGGGGTTTGTATGTGACCCTTGCCCTATATATATATATATATATATATATATATATATATATATATATATATATATATATATATATATATATATATATAGTAGGGATCTGGTGAGAAGGCATGCTTCAGTGAGAAGTGATCTCAGTCATCCATCGCACTAATCTAATGGTGTAGGATGACCGTGTCATTAATGGCACAAATGTAAATTTCGTGATCTTGAAGAAACAGTCACAACCTGACAGTTGGGCCAAGCGTTTCTCCTCGTTCTCTCTCTCATTGCCCTTTTATGTCTCTCTCCTCACGCAAAATCAGATTTCTCCTTGCGTTTCTCTCTCTTCAAAGCTAATCAGATTTCGAAATCATAAAATTCACGCAAAATCAAACTCAATTTCCGTGATAAGTTTCATCTTTTTCTTATAATCAGCCCTCTGTGGATCAAAATCCAGATACCTCTAAAAAACGAGCAGTTCAATTTCAATTTCGTATGAGTGAAGTTGAAGATCAACAAGCCTGCGATCTCATTCCATCTCCTTTTTCCCTCCTTACACCAGGTTTGCTCACTTAAATTTCTCTTTCCAAATTCAATTCACTTGTTTCTGGCTCTGAACTAGAGTATACATGTGTCTATTTGCAAAACGATGTGAAATTTTTGCTTTTAGTTTGTGTTGATACGTTGTTCTATCTGTTGGTGATATTGAAGTCAATGTTTTTAGGTTCTTCGTAATGGTGGTTTTGACAGGTTTGATTGGTTCTTGGAGAGAACTTGGGTAGCATTGTGACATTTTGAGGTCTTTCGAATGTAATTTTGCGCATAGTTTCGTATTGGGTGCTGTATCATTTTAATTCATTTATCAAGTTATAGTTATGAAATTAAGGGGTCACTTATAAGATTGCACAAGGGTCACTTATAATATTGTGCAGGGTTACTTGTAGAATAACGACCAAAGGATCACTTTTAGTAAAGGAGCCTCTGAATTTGATTATAGATCGTGGAGCGGTGATCGCTCAATTAACTTGTACAAATGAGGGTCACTTGTGTGAGAATGCAGAATCACTTGAAAGAGACATTAAGATATTTTTCAAAGTAACCCTTTGTTTTTCATGTATATTGTAATTGAGTTGTTTTGGCGAGGAATATTGAATCAATGAATCTTTGCTACGTATGACCTGCTTAACAAATACTAATTCAAGATACAATCCTCCACATTGATGACCTTGTTTACTCTATGAGTGACCTTGTATAGTCCTACAAGTGACCCCTTTCGCTTGTTTAAGTGAGTGTGTCTTTTGTTGTTTGTAATGGTTCTCGATTTACATTTGCTTCGAGTTGGAATCTGTTTAAGAATTGTTTGAATTGAGTATACTGACTTGATGTTGTGTCGTGTGAAATTTCACATTGGTTGGATAACTTTGAAAACTATAGGATTTGTTTACCGGTCACTCTATTTTTGGGATAATCTTAACACAACTTAGGGTCAGTTATATGAGAAATCAGGGTCACCTTTATGAGAAATCAGGGTCACTTTAAAAGAATTTAAAGAGACTTACACTTGTCACTATATATTTGGTATAACTTTAACACATGTCAGGGTCACTGGTATGATAATTCAAGGTCACTTGAATGATGTGTTGTTAATTTTGTAGGCCATTTATTACTAGGTGATTGCTATTGTAGAAGAGTATAAGGCTACAGAGCCTAACGTAGGCTCTTGGTGTTGCATTTTATCTTGAGGGCTTCATGATATCCAGTCTTAATCCTATAATCAAATTCTGAGCTTTTGTAGTCAGCAGGTGAATGCAAGGTTTGTAATGTTCGTATGTAAACAATGAGCCCTTTCATGTATAACTGTGACATTTTCCACAACCAAAAGTGACCCTGTTGTAGTGAAACCCAGATAGCATTATAATCAAATTGTAGTTTGCAGGTATTATGGATGCCTATGTTAATGAATTTGCTGTTGTGACCATTGTTGTAATCAGTAATTGTTTTGGGGGCAAGGGTGGCGTAGGCAAGGATTGTAATGTTGGTATGTAAACAATGACCCCTTTTATGTATAATTATGACTTTTTTCACAACCAAAAGTGACCCCTTTGTTGTGGAACCCAGATAGCATTGTGAATCATTAATCAGTAATCACAAGTGACTTAGAAGCAATAGTATACCAAAAACAGGGGCAGTGTAACTCTATTTAATACACAAAAATCTGTTTCATAATTGAATCGTACCAATTGTTTTGCTAAGGTTTTAGATTCTGTCTCTTGAGAATTTGTGAAGATCATGCTACTTCGAGGACATAATTGTCGTAACTTATTCTAGGCAATGAAGGCAAAAGGTGTGCTTGCAACTGCTGTCAGATGTGAGCGGAGTTTTTTCGCCAGGAGTTCTTACTGCATTAGTTGGATCAAGTGGAGCAAGAAAAACCACTTTAATGGATGTGCTGGCTGGTAGAAAAAATGGTGGATAGATAGAAGGAGAAATTAGGATTTCAGGTTATCCGGCTTATGTTCAATGTAGGTTTGTCCCAGGTTGTCAAACAAAGGATGCAAATAGTACATACACTAGCTAATACCATTGTGAGATATAAGTCTTTCTTGGTATTGATATGGAAGCCTATTAGCTCAATTGGTAGAGCAATGTGCTTTGCACATTGAATGTAGGTTCGAATCCTACATAGACTACTAATAGACAATTGGAGTCACTTTTAGTTGTAAAAGAGATCACTGACTAGATAGGAACGAAAAGTAACAGTCAATATCTACAAACTAAAAATGAGATTGGGGTGTCACTTTAAAAATAGGGAGGGGTCACTTCTAATGCTGTATAGGGTCACTTGGTCTATCATTTTTTTTTTCTCCCTGAAATAGCAGGAAAGCAGACCATGAATGGCGGCTCAATTGTAGAGTCACTTATAGGATGGTGTAAGAACAATGTCAATATCAACAAACTAATAATTTAAAGTTAACTTCAATAAGATTGGGGGGTCACTTATAGGATTGTGCAGGGTCACTTATAGTATACACTACCTGAATTATTAGTGTTTGAACACTAAAAAGGGAGAGGGTCACTTCTAATGTAATGATTAAGGATAGAAAAAGTCTATGTGGGATTTGAACCCACATCTTTTGTGCATTGCATAAAAGCTCTACCATTGAGCTAATAAACTAAAAAAGACAAGTAGCAGTCTGTAGCATTCACAAACAGTCCCCGCAATCTCCCAAAGACATTCTTTTCATCATTGAATAGTTTCCATGAAGTTAACAACAAGAAGACCATAGTGCTCACAAAGTTCATAAAGCTGATTGCACAAATATTTGAAAATCAAATGGTGTGGCTTGAGATAAGAATTACCCAAAAGAGTTGTCATTCGAACACTTCATCGACAATTAAAAGCAACTCTCATTCAATCAATTACAGACATATTTAATGTAATTACAAACATATATTTAAGGTAATTACAGCCATATAATTAAGGTAGACAGAACAGCAAAATGCGCAGGAGAAACGGCATAAATGTTTTTACTCCATTATGTCAGATACAGATTACAAAATGCAAACCCTATTTCAGCTGATAAAGGAGGGGAGCTAAAGATTCACATCTCGCTACGTGCAGGGAGCAACCTTGAAACTAGATGTTTGAATCCCATGTAAACCAACAAGGCAACATCGTAGAGGGAATTTTATTATATACAATATTTTAAAACTATACAGGCAGTAAAGTTTAGAACATAAGTATATTTAGCATATCAACCCACTTTAATCTCTAAAACTAACAACAGGGGTCACTTACACAAACAAGAGGGGTCACTTACACTAGCAACAAGGGTCACTTAAACTAACAACAGGGGTCACTTTTTCGCTAAACAGGGGTCACTTTTAAGTTTAACATATAGTTTACCTTAACAACCTATGTAGAATTTGAACCTAATCTTTTGCGCAATCGCACAAAGGCTCTACAAATTGAGCTAATAGACTAGCATACACAATTTACAAAACCAACAATCAATTTAATATCACTTACAAATATTATTACAAAATAAAGAACCTTAGTCTAACTTGTTGTGGGGAAATTGTGGGGGACCTTATTCCAATGCCAAGTTTTCTAAACTGGTGGGGGTGTTAATCCACTGAGTCCTACAAAGATATTAACACCAAATTTCTAGTGCGACCCCACAACCCTCCCATATATCAAATATCTTTCACCCGTTATTCAACTCACTGATGACTGAGCACAAAGCGTACATGACTACAACATTTGTAGCACAAACCCAAAGTCTGATTGGGTCGATAGGCAAACCTAACTCAAAAGGCACTAGGGGGAAACTCTACCAGTTCACTAGTAATCAGAAACATAGTAGCACAAAGAACTACATTATTTGCATAAAAAAGAGGAAGACTCAATTGTCACTTATACTACTTACATAACATATACCAGCAGTATAGCTAACCATCATAGTTTTAAAATCCAGCATACCAACAAGCATGATAAGTGAATATATAAATCCAAAAGGCAAAGAGACAAAGCACCAACCAGGAGAAAGATATTGCTTTCACTTGTCAGCGACACACCGTGTGTACATGTATTTGATGCAACAAACCTTGAACTTGATGACATTCTTGCTTGTCTTGATCTTCACAGATTGCGCATCTTTCCTTCTGGCAGTCAGAAATAAATTATTGATTTCATGTATCTACTCCACAGTCATTTCAGCAAAACCATTTCAATCAACAAAAAAATAGCTTCCCAACATGAAATGTAAGGAAAACATAGGGGTCACTTATACTGAACACAGGGATCACTTGACCTTGTATGAACTAATAAGTGACTTTAAACAAACAGAAATGAAAACTTCAACAAATTACATGGATAGCACAATGAACTCTCCCTATTAAAGTTGCAAGATAATACTGGTCCATTATTTAGTCCACTTATCAAAGGCACTCAACAAGCCTGAAAAGTAAAATCGAACAAAACCTAAAAATCAGAAAGAAAAAAAAAAACCTAGCTCAAAATGAATTGGAATAAAAGACCAAAATCGAACAAAAACCTAGCTCCAAATTTCAATAACAAAAGTCGGAGAAGATATCAACTAATACAACAACAAAATGGAACTAGATTAGTTGAAAATCGAAGAAAATTTAGAAATCAAACATAGACAGCGAAAAACAACCCATAGAAATCGACATAGACAATGAAAACCCTAGAAATCAACATTTACGACGAAAAAACCCTCTAGAAATCGAAGACGGACAAAAATTAATCATAGAAATTGAACAAAGTATGTAGATTTGATCAATACATACCTAGAAATCGAAACCTAAACAAAATCACTGCAATCGTCAGCACAATCCCTCTAATCAACTACAGATTTCAATTGTAAGCTCAATCTCAATTAATCTCTTCTCTCTCGCAGTTTCTGCTTCTCTGTCTGCAACCATTCAAAAGGAGGAGAGTTGTGAGTGGAAAAGAGAGAACGAGAATTAACCCAGCTAGTAAAAAGGAAGTTGCGACTAATTACCAAAATGCCATTAATGACATAATCTGAACCCTTAGATCTGCGCGATTGAACGATTAAGATCCCTGAACTCTATTCAATTATATATATATATATATATATATATATATATATATATATATATATATATATATGAGGCATTTTACGGGAGCAATGAGGCGTGCCACGTAGGCGAGAATTTTAATAGCGCGCCACCTAAGCGATAATAAAGACAAAAAATAACGAGTCTATAACGTTTAGGAGTCTTAGCATCCATTAGAGTTTATGAGGGTTAAAACTGATCGTCGTCATATATTCAAAATCAAATATAACGTTTTTTATACTTCTCAAAAAATAACAAAAATTGCACCGTCAGATTCAGATCGAAAAATACTTTAGAACGAGATGCGTTTACAATATGTTTAGAACATATAATGAGACATTTTTGGGGTAACAAAGGCACGCCACATCATCAAAGAGCATATTACTAAATAAACAAAAAAAATTAAAGACTTCTATATGAACTAAAAGACTTTAAATCAATTAGAAATTGAATTAAAACTAACACTATTATCAGCAAAAGAAATAAGAATTAAAACTAACACTATTATTATCATAAAAAGAAAAAGAAATAAAAAAGCCAAAAAAAGTACACCATTCTAAATCAGCAAACAGTTCTCAACTGTGATATTATCATAATAAAAAGAAATTGGAATGCTTAAATATCTTAATAAACGGCTTAAAAACTAGCATTAAAAAATTAAACAAAAAGCAACATACAAAACTATATGGTAGTTTTTGAGTGGAATTAGAATACTTGCAATTGTAACTAATCAAATGAAAGGACTGGCAAATCTATATAATTAGTTTAAAATACAAAAATTAAACCACAGGTTGCCACGTGTCACTTGCTTAAGTAGACAAAGAAACAAATGTTTTTTTTTTGAGTGAACAAATAAACAAATGTTAAAAGATGCTATCAATATGAAACGTTTCCATTGAGTGGGGGGCAATTGATTCAACAATCAGTTACAAAAACACCATTTCACTGCAAATGGGTGTTTGAGAATATCGTTTTGCAAAATGAGTAGTAGAATGAAAGGGCAGACAATTGTATGAAGTAAGAGTTCTTCCCCCCCCCCCCTTTTTTAGTGATAAAATATTCTATTTTTTTTAATAATTGCTCTTTTAATTAGAGTTTGTATTATACTAAAAGAGAAATAAGTGTTTATAAATAATTGATATTGCTTATCTTGATTGCACCAATAAAAAAAAAATATACAACTTTTTTACCATAGTGTTTTCAAAAACTTTTTTGCGAGGCGACTTTATACGCAGGGTACTACTTTTTTTATTTGGAGTTATCACATTTAATATATAGTGGTATCACTTTTTTGTTCATATATATCCCGCCTTATATATGAGGCCGCCTCATGTGAGTTGTTGTATAGTGTTTTGCCTACCATGCCATCTAATTTGCATTGAGGCATAAGCAATACAACACAAGGAGTTAGAATGGTCCCTCCTCCTTCACGTTTTTCTTCTTCTTCTTTCTTTTCCCTTTCTCACTCTTCGATATCCTACTTTGTATTATTTAATTAATTTTTATACTAACCTACATTAAGTGATTTCTACAGGTTATACTTGAATTTACTTCTTAAGATGGCCATATATTAAACTATGACATAAATCACGAAATTTAACTGGGCTAAAAGCATTATAGCTTATACTATATAAAATTTGAGTTAGGAATTAGTTATTAGTTGATAGTGATCGGATGTCATCTATTTCAAAATTTTCCCAGACTTTACATCATTAAACATTGAAAAAGTTGACACATGAAATTAAATATGTTATCAACTCATATTTATTAATTTTACCATACTCAAATAAAAATGTAACTATTAATCATTCACAAGTGAGTGATGATTATGCTAATAGGTATAGGATATTACAGAGTAAAAAGATGTATGGAGTTATAATTAAAAAAAATTCCAACTTTTTTCTTGAACGGTAAAAAGATCTAACTTAAATATGTACGTCATCATAATATAAGAGAATTGACCATTAATTAAATAAAAAATACCTAAATTAAAATTTGAAATAATTATGATATACACGGACTTTATATATAATTATGATATGCACGGGCTTTATAAATAATTTGGTATGCACGGGCTTTATTACTCTTTTATATATATAAAGGAATATTTTCTGGGAGTATAGAGCGCGCCACATAGGGATACAGCCAGAGATAATATTATATACGAGTGTATTAACATGAGCCCGTGCGATGCGGGCTTCAAACTAGTATTTAATAAAGGTTTTTTTTAATTAAACACAGGTTCACCCAAGCCCTTTGAGCCAAGACTAATCCTGCTCGCATTGAGTTGGCCCACAAAAGGATAAAGTGCTCCCACTAAGTAATGTCTTGTGTGGACTTGGTCCACCGTGGACCAACAACATAATACCAAATATTTAGAAACATGGAGGGTATATTTAAAAAAATTTAGTCTATTTGCCTATTTGGTTCACCATGAACTAAGTCCACACAAGTTTTTATACCCATTAAGTAGTTTTTCCATCCACAAGATTCGAACCCTGGACTTTACTTAAAGAATGAGAGTACCAAACCACTCACACCAACCACTATATTTTATAAAATTCTTTACACACTATAAGAAACAAAGATACCCCTAATGTAAATCAGAAATTATTAAACGTAAAAAAATTTCAATAATACCCCTAATTATTTTTCCACCCTCTTTTCCAGTTTCCCTCTTTTCTCTCTATCAGCTCTTCAACCTCATTCTATTAAGCCCTAAAAGAAATAAACAAAACAAAAAAAAAAAAAATCTGGAAAAAACCTTATTTTTCCCCTGACAACCACCAGCTCGCCGCCCGCTCCCAGCCCAACCACAAACCCAAAACCCAATTTCTCTCTCTCTCTCTCTCCACCACAAAACCCTAACCTACCACCCACAAAAACCATAAATAATTAATCATTGGAAAAAGAAACTAATCTAAATTATAATAATTACCTCATATCATTTTTTTGGTGCTGATAATTACCTCATATCATCATTATTTTGATTAAAAATATTTTTATGGATAGAATCACCAATATTGATTGACTAGAGAGAATAATAAGAGGGGGGAAAAGGAAGAAAGAAATGCTCCTTTACAAATAAAAAGGGTAGTTTAAAAAGTTTTGTGTCAAAAATATTTACGTTAGGTAATTTGTGATTTACGTTAAGCAGTTTCGCTTTTCAATAGTCTATTATCTAGGAAAGAAGTGGATGGTAATGTGGTATATTAGCCAAAAAGTGTACAAACTTTTTCCATTATTTAGGGTCTATTCTCCTCAACTTTCCCCTAAAGTATTTAGTAAAATTCAGTTCAGTTCAGTAAAATTCAGTTCAGTTCAGTAAAAAGAATTTCAGTTCAGAAAAATTCAGTAGAGTTCCATAAACCAAAGAACAAATTTACTCTTTGTAATTATAAATTCAGTAAAAATAAGTTCAGTTCAGAAACATTCAGTTCAGTTCAGTAAATTTCAGTTCAGTTCAGTTCAGTATTGTGCAGATAAGTTCAATAAAAAGAAGATGAAGAAAACAGGCCCTTAGTAAAAAATTATAACAATTTACAACATCGTATAGATATTTTTTATAACCTTTGAAAATTCATAATTTTATAAACTAGATTCATGTAGCCTCCACAGAGTCATAAATTCAGGCTCCGTTTGATTCAACTGAATTTCACGTAACTGAACTAAATTGAACTTATTAACCCTGAACTGAACTGAACTTAATGCTCCTGAACTGAACCGAACTTAATGCTCCTGAACTGAACCGAACTGAACTTAATGCTCCTGAACTGAACAGAACTGAACTTATTATTATTATTATTATTGTTGTTGTTGTTTTTATTACTATACAAATTCCCATACACCAAGTAAAATGAAGCAAAACAGATGTACACTTAAGGCCTGTTCTCTTCACCTTCTTTTTACTGAACTTATCTGCACAATACTGAACTGAACTGAATTTTTCTGAACTGAACTTATTTTTACTGAATCTACAATTACAAAGAGTAAATTTGTTCTTTGCTTTAACGAACTCTACTGAATTTTTCTGAACTGAACTTCTTTTTACTGAACTGAACTTCTTTTTACTGAACTGAACTGAATTTTACTGAATACTTCATGGGGAAGTTGAGGAGAACATGCCCTTAACCATCCTATGTAGATCACAATTACACAAACCTGCTATACTCTTAAGCATCATATGTACCTATGTAGACCACAAAATAGGGATAAAATGCTCAGCCAAGTCAAAATACCCACACAAAAGTTAAGTAAGCTGGACAAACAATCTGTCTTGCATAAAAAATCAAAACAGAGTTAACTACACAATTACACACGGAGACATCCAAAGTACATTTAGGAACCTAGTAGCTGTGACAAACAACACCAACAACAGTCTCAAGTGAGCTAAAATTCAATCAGGTAGGAGATTCAAGTCAAGTCATTGAGGGTCCAATTCTGTTAGTATTCTATTACAACTTGGGGAAGCCACATTTCTTCCCAAAGAAACAAAAGCGACTACGCAATCTGCTGACAGTTAAGCAGTTTTATGGTAAGATTGGACACTATAATTGCAAGCAATCAAAGCACTTTACAATTGAACAACTCCAAACTTTTAGCCAGTTTGTTAAACCAAATCAAAGCAATATAAATAAACACTTGGTACAAACTTAACCTTGAGGATGAGAAGGCGAGAGTACGGGTCTAATGAACTTGGCAATACAGAGCTTGTGAGTTCTACGATTCTCCACTGAAGCCAATGGATGCGGCTGCGCAAAACCGTTCTTTTGAAACGGCCACTTCGGTAAAGCCAAAGTGTTAAGTGCTTTTATAGGAACTGTATTACACAATTAATACCAAAAATCAATCACAAAAACAATTGTAAATTCTAATGTATACTAAGCAACAGAACAAACTATAAGCTGTAAACAAATATGGAGTTCTAAGGCCTGACAGCATGAAGAGGGGCATATTTTCTGCAGAGATAGCCACATAAAAGAATTCCCCCATCTTTTTTGTCACTTATTCATTACTACTTATTACATTTAAGACTCTTAGGTATGTAAAAGAAATGACTAATTATCCACAGTTCACACTTCATACTACGAATGCAAAACTTCAAGAGCTGTAAAAGAAGAAGGTGAACTGATTCAATCTTACGTAGAAAGAATGGCACCTGCCCCTGAATCACATTCAAAACCTTTGTTAAAATATGTATTCTGCATTCACGAAAAGTAAACTCCAAGTATCCTAATTCCAATAATCATGCTCCTACAATTCTATTTGAAAGCTCAAAGTAGACCCAAATGAATGTAGAACAAAGTCAATTACTAACAATAGAAACAGGTGCAAAGGATTACCATAGCAATCAGCAAAACTGCGAGTATGCAAATCTTTCTTCTCGCAATCATCACATAAAACCCAATTCCAGTTTATACATCCAGTCTGACCTGCAAAACAAAATATATTTTTATTTTGTTTTCCATGAAATTACATGTATGACTGATGAAAATTTTGGATGAGCAAAGGCAAATCATATAACCCTTCTACGAACTTTTTCCAGCACTGCAACTCCTTACAGTTTTTTCTTTATGAGGGCACAACCAAGCTCTACATAGTTAATACAACCCAACACTATACAGGATGGAGCCTGCTTTCACAAAGAAGTTCAGCAAGGAGCAAAGCATGCAATTAACCATGGAGGATAGTAACTACTATTGTGAAACTCCATATGCACATGTTCAAACACATAAATAAAACAAATTCAGATCAGGTGCTGCAAAACAGGTGAAAGAAAGACGCCAATCAGATCAAATACCCAAATCCAAAATCCATGTAATTAGACCCATATTTTAGATTATTTTTTGTGGGTATCAATTAGATAAATTCTTAATGATGATAAAGATTAGATTAGACCCATTTACTTGAACTCCGATCAATACATTTACCTCTCAAGTCTCAACATCAGCCAATTCCAGAACATCTGGTACACATATCTTCTTGCTTTGTATTTCAATTGGGGGAAAAATCAAATAATTTAAAAGAACAATAGGAAAATAAAAAGGGAAGAGAATGAGGCTGAGATTAAACAAAATTTTGTGTAGACTTGAGATTTTGAAAATTTAATGGAGAGATGAGCACTACCTGAATTAGCGCTAGAACTTGATAAAGTAAACCTCTCAAAACAGCCCATTGCATACCATCTTAGTGCTAAAACCTCAGCCACATCTGGATGAATTACACCTTGGCCCCTTTTCACTGCAGCACCGAGGAAATCCCCAACCTCATTTGTGAGAGAAGAATAAACACAAAACCAAATGAAAAGCATCAGGACAACCCAATAGTCATGTTGTCTGATTAAGTGTCCTCAAGTATATTCTACTAAGCAAAGAAGCAACGGAGAAGTCATGTCTTCAAGTTCTGACATTTTAAGCACAATAATATCACCATATAGTAAAATTAGAAAATGAAAATGCTGGAAACATCATTCGCTACTTGATAAAGAACAGAACAATTTCCTACATTTTAAATTTTAAGCACTGACCAAAAGTATCTAAGCTCAAAACTTGATAAAATATTTCTATAGTTACCAAGAATCAAAATTTCCAACAAAGAAAGAAAAAAAAAAAAGAGAAAAAAAACATATATTACACTTGCAAGTTGTTCTTCTGGGGGAACAAAAATCAACAGTTCCAATCAATCAGTTCCAGTAAAGCTCTAGAATTTGAATGAAAAAATGGGAATTGATGAAATTAGGGTTTCAATGATCTTACTTGATCAATTGTAGCGATTGATTAGCCGAAGAGTTTGGCCGAGAAACTTACGAACACAAAATATCCAAATTAACACATATTGAGCCCATAATTAAAAGAAAAGCCACAATTTTGAATCAAAATGAGGAAAAAACACCATGCCTCTAAAAACCCAATTGATCAAAGCAGGATTGGCGGTGATAAATGGAGGTTGTGCAAGGATGGTGGAATTTAAAGCATAGGTATGCTTATTCCTCTCCAGATGCTTCCCAATGCATTCAAGAGAGGAGATAGAGGGGAAATTGAAGCGCCTTCATTTATGTCAGTTTCCCAGATAAATCAAACGCTCAATCCCGAGAAAGAATACTCTAGAATCCAGAATGGCTTATCTCAGTCATTGCATAACATAAGGTTGGGCGGGAAATTTTTTTACCACAGGCCGCCACATGGACAAGGACGGCCTGTTTTAGTAAGGAGTTATAGAAACTTGTCGTTAGCATCTTGGCAACTTATGCACCAACAGACAACATTCAAGCAGTCCAGACACTAGACACCACAAGATTTAAGCTAATAAGCTGAACCATAGCCACACCCTTTGTCAATGTCAATAAAGTTTCTAATTGTAGCACTAGAACTCCAGAATGGGCTCGATAGAGATGATAGACAAGGCAAGCAATCATAGTACCCAGCTGTCGCATACAACAACAAAACTTACAGGGATTAGATAAGTTGTACAGATATCATTTCAGTGAGAGAACAAATAGTTGAGACATTGACAGCTTGCCTTAGACAAGAACAGAGCTTTGACCCCTTTGACTACTCACAGGCTCACAACACAATACAGATATATACACCCTTTTGCAAGAACATTTCTCTTGACCTTTCTTCTCTTTTTCTTTTTCTCCTGTTTTTGGGTTTGGGGGCTTGGGGGAGGAGCAGGGTTTGAAGATTTTAGAGACAATGACGGAAGGAAGTGAAAAAATATGTAGCAATACCTCAGTTGAATGCATTTTGTATCCCTCAATGTGTTTCACTAGAGCGTGACTCGTGAGCCAATTCTGCTGCAGGTTCAGGGGGCAGCTCTACAGAGACATTAGAGATCGTTTGCAACAGCAGAAGACAATCACCGGCCCAAGCAAAAGAATATGATTATATGCCTTCAACCACGTCATGGATACTATCCGCCGCAATTGGGATAGTATCCATGAATACAGGCTAGTTTTATGCCGCAAAAGAATATGATTCCACTCACGTGTCGTCACCACACGAAAATGTGTATATAGTTTTCACTATGTACTCACACGGGCTAGTTTTATGCCGCAAAATTAAAATATTAGTTATAATTTATTATTATTATTATTATTATTATTATTATTATTATTATTATTATTATTATTATTATTATTATTATTATTATTATTATTATTATTATTATTATTATTATTATTATTATTATTATTATTATTATTATTATTATTATTATTATTATTATTATTATTATTATTATTATTATTATTATTATTATTATTATTATTATTATTATTATTATTATTATTATTATTATTATTATTATTATTATTATTATTATTATTATTATTATTATTATTATTATTATTATTATTATTATTATTATTATTATTATTATTATTATTATTATTATTATTATTATTATTATTATTATTATTATTATTATTATTATTATTATTATTATTATTATTATTATTATTATTATTATTATTATTATTATTATTATTATTATTATTATTATTATTATTATTATTATTATTATTATTATTATTATTATTATTATTATTATTATTATTATTATTGGGATTTTCTCTATTTCTTTTAAGGGTGTTTATTGGGATATGGCTGCAAAACTCTTAATGGGAGAATGCCACATTCTCTTTTCTCCACAAAGAAAAAAATAAAAAATAAAATAAGATCTTGATGTACCCAGACGAGTTTTAGTTGCAACTCTTTTTAGATATAGATATAGATATAGGCAAGGTAGCAAGGAAATGGAAGCCGAACGCGGAAAACTCGGACACGGGAAACACTCTTCTCAGAATAGGAAACGTGAAAACTCGGAATAAAATAACAAAAATCTATAGTTTTTTGCTTGAATTGTAAATAAAACTAATAATAATGATAAATAAATAATTTTTCAAAGTAATTGGGGCCGTCTATAAAGAAAATTATAGAAAGTAAAGGTAATCTTAGGATTTTAGATGTCAATTACTAGGAGAGTTGATGTTTGGATAAAAGAGAAGTTTCCCCTAAGTTTCCTTGAGTTTCTTACATAGAAAACGTGACCTAAATAGAGTTTCCGTGCTTCACAGGATATATATCAGATATGAATCATAATAATAAAATGTTATGATAAGCTAACTTTATTTTACATGAAAAAGTTAACTTGTTAAAAGTGCAATTACCTTAAAAACATTTTAAAAATCTAATTCCTATTTAATATGAACCCAACGAGCAATACAAGCTAAGACACTATACACTATTTAATCATTTCAACCCATAAGGGTGGGGTAATGTTACATTTACGCGAAGGACCTTCATAAGGAATATGATCGATTTTGTCTTCCGTCAAACTGTAGACACCCATGTCACTTCCGCCGAAGCTGATGCCATCATCATAATACATATAATCATCCGTAAAATAAATGCAATTGGCGTTACAACCACATTTATCATAAGATGCCACAACTGAAAACGTAGAATTCATACCGATGAAAATAGCTTTATTCCCCAAACTCGCTATTTGTTGAAGAGCTCCAGTTTCAACATTGAACTCAAATACTCGAAACAACCCTGACTTATGCCCAACAAGGTCGTCAACCAGTACACCCTTGAAGATCACCAACAATGTCGATCTGGTACCCATTCTAGAAGATAATAATAATGCGCAAACTCAACATCGACAGACACAAGGGCTAGGGCTCTTAAATTTAAGTTGGCCACTATCCTTGGTGGGTGCCTATTGCTCCCTAATGCAACAACTTGTCCTAAATCATTGATGGCACAGAATTCTCCTTGGAATAAACAAACGTCGTGGATCCAACCAAATTGTAAGGTAGGCTTTATCCACCTTTCTTGCCCACGTCTCCAAAAGGCAAGCCGACGATTGCCTTCAAAAATCATCACAACTGCTAAATCATCATCATCATCATCATCATTACAGAATGGGGTCTTTCACAGGATGAATTTGGAGAAAAACTGTGAGTGCATCCAATCTTCCCATTCACCTTCAGCTGATTCAATTTCATCAAACGACAGACTAGGGAGCTTAATCACTTTCGTTGAAAGGGGATTGAAAAGAGTAATCTTACGGCTCTGGGTCACCGAGATGATCCAGCCTCGCGAGGAGAAGTACCTTCGGATCTCGTCCTCATCGTGGTCATTGTTGTGGCTCCCACTCCTAACAAGTGTAGGAGGGAGATCAATTTTGCAGACCATGGAATTGACGTGATTGTATTATCTACGGTATGGACTTTCAGGCTTATCAGTGAGCATGAGCCAAGGAGGTTGGTGTGTTTTGTAGGAATTGCTTGGTTCCTTTGAAACTGATCTCCACCCAGAACAAACCTGCCTAAAGAATTCACAATCTTCATGGAATTCCAAATGTCCAACAATCTCTTGTGCAAGATCTCTTGGAATCTCACCCCAATTTCGCCATTGCCCTTGTGCCTGAAAACTCACCAGTTGTTTTGGATAAAAATTGCTGTAAAAAAAAAAAAAGTTTTGAGGTTCAATTATTTGACATTTTTAAATCTGAGAACTAGTTTCTTTTTCTGAGAAACTAGTTTGGTTTCTGGAATTTAGTGGATAACTATTTGGATGAACAAAAAAAACCAGGACGTTTAGTTGCTGGGAGTTTTGGGAGTGGACTACTGTTGTTGGGTTGACATTGGTATTATGTGTTGGTGTAGTATTTTTAATGCTTTTATATAAAGTTTTCTACTGGTTTTCTTTGAACTTTAAATTCTACAGGTTAGGCTTTGTTATTAACCTTTTATCTAGTTTTACTTGTATAAAACGTGGGTCTTTCAGTTTCAGTGATTGATAAAGATGAGCTTTTGGTTATAGAATTTCGCATTTTCGAAATAGTGGTGATTTGTCCTATGCATATTTTATTTTAAAATTCAGCATGTGGGCATATAGTTTATCTAGATTAAAACCTTAGTAAGAGGTTTATTTATTGGGTTATAAGTAAGTTGTACACTTATACTAGCGCGTTGTGGATATCAGGACTCGAGGTCACCGACTAGTGTAGTTAGGAGCTTGCGTTGAACGGCTTGGAGCACAGGACTTACGGTAATTATGCGTCTACAATTTTAGTCAACCCCATGAAAAGTTTGAAAATGTGCTAAAGAGACTAATAAATATCGAGCCTCAAACCAATATCAAGTATATGAAACCATATTCATAATCATAATCTCATTTCGTTTCAAGCACCCATTCTGGGTAAGCAATTCACAATACGGTACGGGTTCCCAAAGAATCATATAAGTATCTTAGTTTAGCCCTCAATCTCCCTTAAAAGTATAATCACACCATTAAGTCCCTTTCACTAGGCAGATATCTCAATTTTAGCTATCATTCTAATAACTACCATCTAGCTCAAAAATATAATTCTAATCACATACTAATACTTAAAAGGGAACAATGTAGCAGAGCACTAGTATACAAATTAGCCTATAATCAGTAATCATATATAGATGTAGCAAAATTAACAAGAAGAAGAATATAGCAACACCAATTATACATCCAATTTCAAAAAATAGACATAAAGGTTACCTTTCAAACGATTCACCACCAACTGAATTCAAATAACAATTCACCACCAACTGAATTCAAATAACAATTCACCACAACCCAACAAAGACGATCAGGGGCTTGAATAGCAGCAGCAGCAACTACCGCGAGAGAAACAGAGGAGGAGAGAGAAAAGGCAGCGAAAATCGAAGGGTTAAGCAGAACTTAAGAAGAAGGAGACGGGTTTGGGGGGAAAGATAACGGATGAAGAAATAGGTAAGGCACTGGGAAAGGGAGTCGGTTTCCTAACTTTATTTTCTCTTTCTGTTTTTTCTTTATTTAGGGAATCCTAACTTTATTTTCTTTTTTTTGAAGCCAAGGGAATCCTAACTTTATTTTCTAATTCGCAATTAACAATATTTCACCAAAAATTACATAAAGAAATAAGTTGTCGTGTTACTTGATACATGAATAATTTTATACCATATATTTATTCACAAAAACTTGTTTAAAACGGTCTTTTCATAACTTTTGGTGAAACGAGGGTCACTTTTTAGTGAAATGAGGGTCACAGATGATAATAAGTGACCCTACATTGCTAAATAGTGACCCCATATTTTTGTGAGTTGGTCTCACACAAGACTTTATTTTATCAAAGTTGTACATGTCATGGGTACAAATAGACCTGTCAAACAGGTCTGACGGGTCAGGATCGAATTCGGTTACAACGGATCATGGTCATTTCCGAATCAGGTCACTTTCGGGTTTGGGTTAAGAAAGGTTCGACCCTGACCCAGATGCTTTGATTTCGGGTCGACCCAACGGCTCTGAAGCAACATTTAACATTTTTTTCCCATTAATTTGATAATTAAAATTTGGTTCAAATGAAGAACAATTTTACATTATTTTTAACTTTTGTGGATTATGAATGTAATATATTTTTTTTATTTATGTATCGTACATATATAAAAAAGTACTCGGTATCCTAATCCTATACGAGAAATCAATTAGTGAAATGCAGATTATTGGTGCATGTAAGTCACCTAAAATCAATTTCATATTCTTTGGTGTAGTTTGATTTGTGATATGAGATTCTCACCACATTGTTGTCTGATTTTTTGAAAGTATTTTAGGATGCTTGCATTTCTCATATTCGTGCAAAGGGATTGAAGTTAAGCTGGAATATCAATTGGAGCAATTATTAGTTGATCGGCGAGTGTGCTATGGCGGTGGATGAAGGAGAATATGAGAAACAAAATTGATTCCTGGCGGTGGATGAAGGAGAATATGAGATCCAAGCCGAAGGTGAAATAGATAGATGATTCAGAATCTAATTGTTGAGCGATTGAGGGGGGCTCACCGCTCACCTATGGGTTTGGAGAACACTTTTGCCCAACCCAACAACAGCTATCAAACAAAAGCTATTGAACACGAGAGTCCGAACATGGGGTAGTAGGGGGTGCCTCGGTCGCCATTCATTTGCATTCTCTTTTTGACGAGCAAAATTAAAAACACAACAGCTATGGGTTTGGGATGCCAGAAATCCATAGCCGAAACCCTATCCGTGAAACAATCGGGGCCTTATCTAAGGAACGTGTTGTCATACGATCTCGCTTGCTCTATATCCCAGTTATGATGTTGCTTGTAGACTAGATTGTCTAGATATTCAGTGTCAAAATAACCTAGAAGTGTGAAAATACTGAGTAAGAAAGCAAGCTGCTTTGCAAGCGCGCAGATCAGATAAGAGTGTCCTTTGTTGAACATTTAGATTCCAAGAACTATTTTGTGTGGAGTAGGTGGTTTCATTATGAGATGAGAAAAAAAGGTGTTGTCATTAGGGTACGGTGTTTCTTTTAGACTACGTCATATTCTTTGTAAAAATGAGTTATCAAGGCTTGGCAAGCTGTTTCCATTTGACCTTTGTTCCAATTTACGACTATCATCGTTAATTTCACAATAAATTAGAAGCGGAGACTAGTTAATGTGTCAGCATTTTGATTTCGTCCACTATATTCTAAAAAGCCAAAGTAGTTGTACTTTATGGCTTCATTAGAAATGGACAATTGAAAAGGATTTTCTAACGGATCATTTTGGTCCACAACCTTTATAATAGTTACATCATCCAAGGATTACAGTAATTGCGAAACCTTAAAGAAGTAACAACTATAAGCGGGATATTTAACAATAAATTATTGCTTTTGGTAATGGTTTTTCTAAACCTAAATCGTTAAAATAATTATTCTTCGTTTTTTTTAATTTCTTCCAGAACATATGTAGAAATTTCTTTTTTTGGATCGATAGAATGATGTCAGCATTTTGCTTTCATGAATTCGACATTTAGGTGGAACGTTGTGTTTCAGTCAAGCTAATCCTTCTTATTTTCATATATTTCATTGTGGTTTCTTTCTGTTCAAAATAAAATTTCTCACACAAGTATCAAGTTCATTTTTCATCCTCTTAATTAAGTAAGTAAAATTCAATCTTTTTCCAATTTGTTGATCATATTTTGATCCTGATATATTGGAAATTATAAATGGAGTATAAGATTGGGATTTACATATGCATGCTTATGGGAAATGTGGCACAGAAGGAGGAGAGAGAGTGTAAAAGAACAAGGGGATTGTCAATGTTGATGAAAACTGCATATATTCATGCTTTAATGGAGGATGTTAATTTTTTTGTGAACGTTTTGATGGTTACAAGTAGAAGGAAGTGCTTATGTAGGTAAAATGTCCAACACAATTAATTTAAGTTTGTGGTTTACATATCAAGTTGTTCCCTTTTGATGTCTAAACTAATTTTTCCCCCTTCAGTGTTGCATACCACACATTTGGTCCTGTCTACGTACCCTGTTCTAACTACCAGTTTTCTGTTTTCGGTCTCTTCTTCAAAGAGCTTGATTAATCAACAGTGATGCATTTGCCTTAGTGGGGGTGGTCATACAAATTACACATGCGCTTAAGAAGCTTTTAGACAAGTAATTATAGGCTCTAAAAAAGTTCATTAGCTTGCCAGCTATGCTTTATGGTGCAGAGTGCTGGTAGATTAGACAGACATATGTTCAAAAAATGAAGATAGTTAAAATGAGGATGATTCATTGGATGTGCAACCTCACTGGAAGAGATAAGGTTAGAAATGAGGACGATCGCGACAAGGTGGGGGTGGCGGCCACTGAGAGTAAAATGCGTGAGACTTGGCTCAGGTGGTTCGGTCATGTTCGGAGGATACATCCAGAAGCTCCGGTGAGGAGATGTGAGAAGATTATACTTAGGGACCGTAAGAAAAGAAGGGGGAGGCCTAATAAAAGTTGGGGTGAGGTGATTAGGAAGGATTTGACCCTTCTAGTACTTACCGAGGATCTAACCCTCAATAGGAAACTTTGTCATAGTAGGATTCACATAGATGATAGTCTTGACACTGCATAGAGGGTGTGTTGCACCTCCTAGGATTATTTGCGTATTTACTTTTGCTGTGTAGCCTTGGTCCTTTTAGGGTCTGTTGGTAAATCATTCTCACTAGTTGGTGTTCACCCTCCCCATCTATTATTTTTTATGTTTAGTCATTCAGTTGGTTATTGTTTGTGTGCTGCTAGATTTTCATTCCTTTGCATTTGCATGCATCCTTTTTGTTTTTTGGTAATAAGTTAGGACGTTTTAATTACCAAAGTAACAGATTACAGCCTATTTAAGGTTTTACAAGAGCAAGGTACCACAGCATGAGGCCCCTGACCCCTTGTATCCCCTCATCAGTGTTTAAAATAAGCATTATAGCTAATTAAAAACAGACTATTACAGCAATACAATTTTCAAAAACATCAAAATATTACATCAGTTTGAAGATCAGGTCTCTATCTGCTCGTGTCATCTTCCTTGTGTCAAGGCTACTGATTCTGGTTCTAACCTAGAACTGCAAATTGGTCATTAGTCCAGCTACAGGTGTGTGCCTGTTGTTAAAGCAAATATTGTTCCTTTCTCTCCAAATAGTGTACACCATTGCTGTGAGTGTAGCACTGACTATTCTTCTCTGCAGTTTGCTTTTGAGCCTTCTAGCTATCCAGTTCAAGATTGTCTGAATAATACCTGCACTGGTTCTCCACTCTAGCCAGCTTTTAACACCTTCAACAAGTTATTGAGAGACTTTACAATCAAAAACACAGGTGCTGGTGACTTTCAGCTTTATCATTACAAAAATAGCATTTATCATTCCCTCTCAAGAATCCCATGATGCACATTATATGCTTTGTAAGCAATCTGCTTTTATGAGTCAGCCAACAGCAAAATGAATGTCTAGGCATGTTGCAAGGATTTCATATAAGATTTGCATGCCTATACTTAGAGTAAGACCCTTTCAAAAACAGGTAACCACTAGCTGCAGAGTATTGCCCTGTTGCCCTGTGGCTGTTGCAGTCCAGTTTCCATCATTTCCATAACCACCCTGGAGCAAGCTTCTGAGTTTGCTTAGCTTGCACCAATACCAACTCGAGTCTTGTCTCAGTGCATACTCCCAAACTCCCTTCCCTTTCATATTAATTTCACTAACCCATTTAACCCACAAATTAACCTGGTTTTTGTGAAATAGCCCACAGATGCTTCCCATTTAGAGCCTGATTCCACAATTTGCAATTTTTAACCTGCAAACCACCATTTTTCCTACGCCTGCAGACCAAGTCCCTAGCAATAAGACTGGTCTTTCTCTTGTCATCAGTACTACCCCACAAAAACTGCCTACATTTCTTCTCAATTTGCTGCAGCACACCATTAGGCAAGACAAATATACTCGACCAATACAGATGAAGAGATAAAAGGACAGAGTTAATAAGCTGGATTATGCATGCATTGGACAATGTCCTAGAAGCCCAGCTATGCAGTTTCTTTGTAACTTTCTCAACCAAAAAAGCACATTCAGTCTTGTTCCATTTTGAGGGGGTAGAGGTACCCCAAGATATTTCATAGGGAAACAACCCTCCTGAAAACCTTATATGCAAACAGTTCACACTTAATCCTCTGGTTCACACCGGCAATATTGCACTGAGATTTGTTGCTATTTGCATGTAACCCTGTGACACTGGAAAAAAGATTAAAAGCTTCCATAACTCTACCCACTGAAGCCTTGCCTGCTTTATAGAAGACCATAAGGTCATCTGCAAAACGTATATGGTTAAGCTTCAAGGATTTGCACATGGGATGAAAATGAAAATCTGGTGAACTCCCCATAATCTTGAGAAGCCTTGAGAAATACTTCACTACCAAAACTAAGAGGAGAGGAGACACGGGATCTCCATGCTTGATCCCTCTTTTGCCTTCAAAATAACCAAAAGAGCTTCCATTGACACACAAGCTAAAAACATCAGTTTTTACACAGGCCATTATCCATTTACAAAATTTATCAGAAAATCTGTAGCCAATTAACATCTCCCCAATGAAGTCCCAGTAAATGGTATCATAGGCCTTCCTCAAGTCTTCTTCAACAAACATCTAGTAGAAACATTTTTTCTTTTGTAATGTTTTATGATGTCTTGACATATCATTACATTATGCACAATGTTCCTTCCCATTAATAAAAGCATCTTGGTTCAAGGACACAATCTCAGGCAACACCAACCTAAGTCTATCACAAATCACTTTTGATATGCATTTGTAAATTGTGTTGCAACAGGCTATAGGCCTAAAATCAGCAGCTGTAGTAAGTGGACATACCTTTGCTGGAATCAAGACAGATTGGTTGAATTCATTGATCTCAACATTTTTGCATTGGCAAAGAAGTCCATGATAGCATTGGTGACTTCTTCACCAACAATTGGCCAAGCATGTCTATAGAGACCGCTACCAAACCCATTAGGACCAGGGCTTTTTGTGATGTCAATGCTAAACAAAGCATTTTTAATCTCTTCCTTTGTGACTGGAGCAACTAGCATTACTTGTTGCAGTAGAGTGAGCTTCTTTCCTTCATCAAACACAGCCTGATTGGCTTTACATCTACTATTTCAGCTGTCCCTAACATGCCTTTGTAGAATCTGGTCAGTTCTGCTTGAATTAGATCTTGAGAGTCTAGCTTCTCCCCGTCTCGATTTTCTAAGGATAACACTATTCATTTGCCTTCTGTGTCTTAGGACATTGTGGAAGAATTTAGTATTCTGATCCCCTAGCTGGATCCATTTTATTTTGCTCTTTTGTTGTAAAACAAGACTCTGCGTCCTTATTGACTTGTAAATACTTGATTCTAGCTTCCCTTTCAGCTTGTTGAACATCAGTATCTAGGGTTGTGCATGAGCTGCAACCTGTGCTTGTTCCATTTTGATTCTTGCTTGCTGAACACCATTCAACAAGTTAGGAAATTCATGTTTATTTAGCTTTTTAAGATCTAGCTTAACTCTTTTCAATTTGCAAGTCACCATGTACATCATTGACCCAACAACCTGGCCTGCTTAACAATCTGCAAAAAATTGTCATGCTTGCCCCCCATGTTATAGTACTTGAAAGATGCTCTATTCCTCTGAATATAATGACTGAGCTGTAAAAGTCCAGGGCAATGATTTGATATTGTCACGCCTAGAAATTTCGTGTTTTGTTTACCGCTTTGCACGAGTTGCATGTTCCAGCATTGCATGTTGCATTACTAATCGACTTAGATCACGACCGTATTACTCGCATTGCATTGTCGTAGTCCTAAAATCATTTTATACCTTTGTATGGGTAAACTTGTTTCGTTTTGAGAAGTGATTACTTCATGTTTCAAGTTTCGGGACAAAACTTCTTTTAAGGAGGGTAAAATGTGATACCCCAATATTTTCCATAATTATTACATCGATTTGTAATTCTTTTATAAATGGTTTTGGTTTACTCAAATAAAGCAATAATAATATTTTATTATTATTATGGGAATTTCGTGATTTATATTTATCAAAATTGAGGGATTTACTTAAATTATTTTATGTATGAATAAAGGTTATTCATATTCTAGCTTTAATTAGCATTTAAATTTGAAAATTATTCCTAAACCTATAGTAGAATTGACTTTGGTTGACTGGAGACCTATATAAGCTTAAAGTGAGGAAATTCATCAGTTTGCAAAACTGAACCAAATCCTCTCTCTCTCTCTCTCTTCCTCACGGCATTCTCTCTTTCTCTCTCCACTCAACCGCCCGCCTTCTCTCTCTCTCTCCTCCTGCTCAGCCACCGTCAGACAACCAGGGACAAGCCGCCGGTGATCCCCTCTCTTTCTCTCCCTTTCTCCCTCTCCCCCTCGCGATCTCTCTCTCTCGCTCTCCCTTGTTTCGCGGTCACGCAACCACCACGCCACTGCCGCACCACCAGGCCGTCGCCTGGGTGGTCGCCGGCGAGTGGACGGCGACGTCGCGTCCTCCTCTGCTCCCTCCCTCCCCCTCTCTCTCTCTCTCTCTCTCTCTCTCTCTCCGCAGTGGCTCCGACGAGCCACCGACGCCACCACCGGCCAAGGACGGTCGGTGGGTGGTAAAGGTGCTGGTCCGACCATGGGTCCCCTTGTGGGTGACTATGGTCGAGACTTGCACAATAAGTTAGGGTTTCGATTTTTAATTTTTGTAATTTAATTAATTCGATTTTCAGTAGTTTTTAATTAATTATTTTTATTTTTCTGTACTCGTTTGGAACTCGAATCCGGATTTTCAAAAGCCTAGATTGATTGAAATAAATCAAGGAATTTAAATAAAATATTAGATTAATATTTTGCTACTTTTCGATTTTTTATTTACTGATTATGTCTCGGTAATTGTATTTAATTAGGACCTAACGGACAAGCGTGATCGGGTCGTGATTTGGAATCTTACATTCTGTTAAGTGAGCGTTTTTTAGGTAAGCGATTGTACCTACCTCTTTCCAAAACCCATAAAAAGGTTTTGACTTGTTATGTGCTAAATGCCTAATTGTTGTGAATTTAATATGCGAAGCATGATTAAATAATATCGCCGTTTATTATGAGAATTAGAATTATATTCTTCGATGTAATCATGAATTATAATGAGCATGTTGAATTTATGAAGTTTCGTTAATTAATTAGTTCATATGCTAATTAATGAATAAGTTATGTGATGGAGATTATTAGTATTATTATGTCATATTATATGTGCTAAGTGGAAGGGATTATTATTGAGTGTTAATGAGCACTTATTATACTTTATTGGATGTATTTGTTGAATGTGAAATTTGGATATCATGTTTTACTGCCGAAGTGTTGCCAAAATTTCATTAGACATATATCAAGCATGATCATTCGTCATATGCATAAATGTCATTATCGTCATTATTTACTATTCATTGTCATAAGCATGAAATGAAGTAGTGAGTCGTGGTCTCTTTGTACCACTAAGTCAACCAATGCAAATTATGTGAATTGAATTGTAAATGAGAATAAGACCCCTAATGGATCTCTAGGAGTAGTCGAGCAATCGAGACTGTATCTAATTGATGTAGTCTAGGGATGCGTGATTTCCAAGTTACTTATGGACACCTCGTAGCGTGTTCGGGATGGATCATTCCCCATTTGTTAATTCTCTACGTATCGATTATTATGTTAGAGATAGTGTGTTATACACTAGAGTAAGTCCATGGCATGTCAATATCAATCGATGAACAATATGGGTAATCGTTGTTCTATTCGCTCTCTTATTACTCTAATCAAGATGGATTGTCTGTTGTGTTCAATTGACCACTAAGCAAGAATTGCATGTAATTGAATATCGAGTATGCGTGTGCTTGAATGTATGATTACTTGTGCATTCAAATGAATTTTAATGATTCTTCGAAAACCCAAGTAAGGTTTGCAAAAGTGTTTTTATTGGGTATGGACGACGTTTATTTAGTTTATCTGATTTTTGTTTTCTTTTGTTTCTTCTCTTTTCTTATGTACCTTGTTTCCGTCACGAAAACCAAAATGCAAGTGTTGTTGAGTGAGGACGTGTAGCCTTGGAGATTAGATTTTTGTCTTGTTCTCTAGACTGTTTAATTCTTTAAGTTTGTGGGATTTTGGTTTGTGCTCTTGAAGGCAAAGTTGTAATAATATTTTATGGACCTAAGTTCACTTTATAGACAACTCTGATATTAATGTTTTAATTCATTTTAGTTTGTTTAGTTTGCTCCCTTTTGATACCTAGCTTTTTCTTTCTGCTTATCATTTATTCTTTAGCGATAAATGTTGCAGTAGCATCCCTCGGGTTTGTGACGGTTCAGTGGTGACGAGTCGTGCACAACGACGTCGATAGCTCCCAGGACATCGTTGTAAATTCGGAGGTTTTACGGGATATCCCCTCACTGAGAAAATTAACAGTACACTCCTCATAGTCTTGCAGCCACATATCATTTGCAAGGATTCTATCAATTTTTTAGTACACTCGATTTCCAGTTTCACTCTTGTTATTCCAAGTGTATTTGCAACCTTCCCAAGGTAGCTCAATCAACCAAGTAGCTATCTTCCATGCAATCCTTAAACTCAACAATTTCAGCTAAACTCATTGTATTTCCACCTATTCTGTCATCATGATGCAACACAGATTTAAAATCCCCTAGCATGACCTATGGTTCACTGCACCCCACTACCATGGTTCTTATTTCTCTCCATAACTTCTCTCTTTTTTCCCTTTCATTGAATCCTTGTACAAAGGATACAACAAAAGTTTTTTGTCTAGCCAAACTAGTGGCTTTGCAAGTTATCATTGTGCAGACACAACAACTGGCTTAATTGTATACAATCCAGGATCCCATAAGACCCAGATTCTTCCACCATCATGACCTTGGTGGTTCATAAATCTGCTCCAACCAGGCAAGACTAACTGAGAACATTTTTGCAAATTACAGTTTTTGATTTTTGTTTCAAGTAAGCCAACTAGGCCGATTTTATTATTATTCCAAAAAAGAGTCACACCTCTTTGCTTATTTGGGCCAATTAGGCCCCTGACATTTCATGAGATGATACTATCCATTCCCATCTGGAGGGAAAGGAGGACCACCTGAGCCAATTGCTCCTTCATTATCCAAAAAAAGGGACTCTCCAAGGCTGAAAAGATGTTGTTCACTGGTGTTAAAGGCCTTGTACCAACCTTGCGCCTCATTGTATGGCTAGGTACCTGCCAAGCATTAGCAGGCACATCTTCTTGGAGAATTTCTTCATGAGGCACCTCTGTAGTCTTAGTGACTACATCTGCCTGCAAAACCTCCTCTGGAACTGGCTAAACAGTCTTTGGCACCTAGATTTTCTTGATTTTTTCCTGCAATCAGGTTCTTCATGCCCAAGTTGGTGACAAATCTCACATTCACTTGGTTTCCATTCATACTTGACCCTTTGATCAATCAATATCCCTCTTTCATTCTGAAACTGAATAATGTAAGGATCTAGGATTTCTACCTGCTCCACGGAGTGTGTCCTTATAGAAAATTTGTAAGTTGGGGGTTTAGATAAGTTCAACGAACCGTCAAGTTAGAAAATCTTTTGTAAAGACTTGAATTGAATAAAAACCATGAAAGAGGTCACAAATCTGCTATCGGCGTTTTATCGAAGGGACAAACGAAGGGACAATCCGAAGGGACAACCCAATAGCACGATAAGTGAACTGATCATGTTTTTAGAAAGACTCCCGCTCATATAGAACGTATGAATACCCAAGAATAAAGGGTTAGGGGGCGAAGGTACGAGGTGGGAAGGTGTTAGGCACCCAACTTGCCCGTATTATGACGACCTCTACTAACTCAAGTTTGCTTAATAATTTAAAGACATGATTCCCACACAAACCGGATTAACAACCTAGACTTAGACTATTAATTGGTTCATCACAAGCATCACAACATTTATTTTTAACCCTTGTTTAGACATGCATTCGATTTGATAAATTGGGCAGCACAACGACTAGACAGACAATATTTAGGAAATGATAAAAACGTGTACTAACATGATATCTACATTTTGACTACTAGAAGATAAATAATTAAGTAATTAATTTAATTTGAGCCCTCAGGAGTTAGTACCTGAACTGTAGGCTATATTTGACAAGAATAGTAAAAGACAAGATCTCAAGAATAAATTTGGAAGAAAGAGGGAGAAGCTCGGGAGTACTCAACCGAGAATAGAGGTTGTCAAATGTAGACTATGTGTTCTGAACTGAGGGAGGAGGGTTGTATTTATAGGCGTGGAAAGTAGGGCTGGACGGGTGGTAGTACCCGAATTTTTGGAGTTGGGCTGAAAAAATAACCGGGCCTGGAAGTTGGTTCAGGGCTGCTAGCGGCTCTTGATTTTATTCCAGGGCCGTTGACGGATGTGATGAGCCAGCTGGATGTCGTCATTTTCCGGATGACGGCTATTTTAATTTTTCGGATGAATTTCGTATTCCGAAAAATATGAAAAGACCGTTTTACCCCTGGGCGGTAAAAGACGGTTCTACTCCCGATTCGCAACTTGGCGATCGGAAGTCGGAAAATTCATGAGAGGTGTCATTGGAAAGCTCTTGAACGGGGGCTTTTGAATGGGATTGGAATAAAGGAATGATTAGAGGAAAATCCTGAGACCTTATCTTACCTATTAAAGGAAAAATAGTGTTCAAGTTTATAAATTACTCCTTTCATCATCGGGCTTTTGCGAAAAAATCTGAAGGCGCTTTTTTGGCGTCTACAGAAGCCCCCACTTTGATCGAGCTTGAGTAAAAGCGAAGATCAAAGTATTCCAAAGGCAACATGTAGGATGCTGATGTGCACATGGTGTGTGAGAGTGTACAATATGTATGCATATGAAGACAAACCAGAGTTTGGACATGCTCATAGCGTGCTAAGATTTCATCTCTGTGAAAACAAGAGAAAATAAAGGTTATGGTCAGTAGGATAGGACACCGCTCGCAGATCGTCTAAACGTCTGCTCGGGACCTGTATTCAGAGTGAATCAGAAAGTTAGTAATACTTTGAGAAAGATCAATGTAGAGTGCTTCGACAAACAGTGACTAAACACCGCTCGACGCGTGTCGAGATTTCGTTCCTGTACGAGAAACGAAAAAAGTCAACGAGACAACGCAATTAAAAATAACGGCTGTAAAATGGGAAGTAACACTGGTGAGAGTGAATAGTATAAATACTTTATTCGTTCTGAGCAAACAGTGACTATGCACCACTCGGTGGATGCCGAGATTCCGTCCCTGCATTAGAAATGAAAAGGTCGGCGAGATAGCACGATCAAAATGACGGCTGTAAAATGGTTAAAACATATGAACAGTTTAAATGCAATAGCTTATGCAATCATTGACTGAAACATATATAAAACAAAGGACAGTATAACTGCAACAGTTTAAGCAATCATTGACTGACACAAAATGAGTAACCTCGTAGAAGGACAGTTTAACCGTAATAGCTTAAGCAATCATTGACTGACCCGAATTTGTGACATTGGGACTTTCGTAGGGAAGGACAGTTTAACCGCAAGAGGTCATTGACTGACCCGACTTTGGGACATTGGGACTTCGGGACATTGAGACTTCGGGACATTTAGGATTTTGGAACATTGAGACTTTGGGACATTGAGACTTTGGATCATTGAGACTTTGGGACATTGGGATTTTGGGACATTGGGATTTTGGAGACTTTGGGACATTGAGATTTTGGGATATTGAGACATCGGGTCATTGGGATTTTTGGGATATTGAGACATTGGGATTTTTTGGGATATTTATGAGGCCGACAGATCTACCGGGCTTAAAAAAAATAATGTTGGCACTCCGGGCGATAAATGTCATCGCGACACATAGCCGGGCTCAAGTATTTGGGACCTGCAAAAATAATTGGGTTAGTTTTACCTGAAAATAATTGATACTGTAATATGGGCCAACTGTCGAATTTGAATTTGTGGGCCAAAGAGACTTGCTCCCGCGCGCTTGGTACTGATATTTATCGCGAACGAACTGGAGTAACGGCTTCTGGGCTGGAAGAAGTCATGAGACAGTAGGTGGGGGCCCGCGCGTGCAGGCCTGGAAGGGCAGCTGGCGGCGCTGGGCTCTTGGTGAGGGCCACTAGCGGCTCTCGCGGCGCTCGTCATGAGCAGATTGAATTAGCTTGTCTCGAATTTTTTTCGCGTTTCACTTCATTCTTCTCCACCTTCGTCGAGAGCCATTGTCGAGCCTTCCACCATTGTTGAGTGCTTCAACTTCCTTGAGGTAAGTTAATTCTTGACCAAATTCTTCGATTTTTGTCTTGAACTTGCTTATTTTTCCGCCTAGTTGCTGAATTTTGGGTTGCATTGTTGAATGGATGCTTGTTTCTTGCGAATCTGAAACTTTTAATTTTCCACTTGTAGAGAGAGAAAGCTTCATTTTTCTTCCATGGCTCCCAAAGACAAAGGGAAACGTCCCATGGGTGAGGAAGAGGAGAAGCGGGACCTCTTTCGTAATGGGCTTCCTTCTAGTAGTACGCCTTCTGCTCGTCATGCAGATGGGGCGCGTTTGTACCAGGACTCGTTTATGCGGGTGAACTGGCGTCCGGCTGGGGTTTGGGACCGTAGTATTTTGCTACTGGACAGGCAGAGTCGTCTGTCTAACCTTGGGTTGATATGTTTCCTGACTCTCTCCTTTTTTGGTTCTATTAAGTATATATTTTTTTGAACTGAAAATTTGAACTGTTAGTGCTTCGGCACATGAACAAATTGGGACTCGTACTGGATTGGTGGTCAACTGTATATAATTTGTGTGGAATTGTTTTGGCTGTATTTGTAGTATATGGGGTGTTGAGAAAATTTTGTTTGTTGGCTAGGGTATTGGTGTTTTGTTGCAGGCTCATAGGTCTACTTCTCAATCGTCCATGATGTTGGAGACATTTTCGGTGGGAGCTGGGGATATAGTGCTGGGTTCAGGTTTTGGGCACTTCATGACTGTTATCCCGGCTTGTCACTCTGGGGATACTAGGATTACTGCTCGGGGTTTATTGGAGAGGTTCTGGTATACTACGAACACTTTCCATACGCCTGTGGGGAAGATGTTTCCCACCCCTTATCAGTTTGCTGTGCTGACGGGCTTATCCTTTAGAGGGCGTCGTATACAGTACGACGTGAGTTACCATCGACAGAGTGACATATTGCTTGAGCTTTACGGGCCTGTATCTGCCCATTTTAGAGATGACCGAGTTTCCTTGCCGAGGCTATGGGCGACTTTGGCGGAGCAGGGGCTTACTGAGGAGCAAAGGGGCTGTATTTGCCTAGCTTGCTTGTTGGGGTCGACCATTTTCGCTCAGAAGAAGAGCGTATGTCAGGTTGGCTTCTTGACATGTTTGGAGGACTTGTCCAAGGTCCACGAGTAGAACTTCGGTGCTCCTGCATATGCTACCTTGATGAGATGGTGTCGCCAGGCTTGCAGGCCGAAGCCGACGAGTGAGAGGGTGTCTATCTCGGGCCCGTGGAAGATACTGGAGGTAGGCCCATATGTTTCTTTTTTTCTTTGCACATGCATGCTTTTCATGGGAATTGCAGCTTATCATTTTTTTTTGGGTATGGCAGCTGTTGTTCTTTGAGTATTTTCCCGCTTTTGGTCCTCACCGTCCCGGTTTGAGGATGTTTCCACTAGGTTCACGGTGGATTGGTAGAGATAACCACCCATTTACCTCTTTGGAGCATTTTTGGGCTACCTTTGAGAGTCATGCTACGTCTGTGGTATGTTGTTGTCGATTTGCTGGTGTATGTGCATTTTTTTGTGTCCATTTGGTGTGAATGAACTTTGATCCGGTAATCTGCAGGTGTCATGGTCCGCCTTCGACGATATTCCCGGGGTTCCACCCCATATTACCATTGAGTCCTTCAGGTATCTAATAGGCCCACAAGTGCACGGGTATATCGTCGTAATAAAAATATCGTATTCACAGGGAGCTTTCGATTCCAAATACTAGTTTTTCTTAAATTCAACAAGCTAAGCAATTAATAATTGGAGTTTTTGTAATTATCAACTACAAACGCAAGTTAACAATGAAAAGATATCAAGAACTAAGACTTAGGATTGACTTCACCTCCACTATAACTCCTTGATGCAAACAATAAGTCTAACTAGCATGTAAAAACGAACATATATGCAATGACGGAATTATTTGACACCAAGAACCCTCTCTCGACGGTTAAAGGATACACTTAAGATAACCAAATTCCTATTCTCATGGAAAAAAGCTAAATCAAGAGCATTAAGATCACTACAATTCCAAAATATCCCAAGACTTTCTAACCTACTCTCGTGATTAGGCAATCTTGTCAATTGTTTGAGTTCCGACAACTAACAAGTTTCTCTCGAACATGAGTTAGTCGTCTAACAAATAAATAAGCACACAAACAATTGATCGCAACAATATTCTAAAACATGCTAATCAAACAAATTAGGGCATCAAGGAACCAAGCTTTGGCTACATCAATCCTAAATGGGGAATTTAGCTACTCATGATATTCAAGAACAACAAGCAAACAATGAAAACTAAATTAAGCATGAATGAACTAGAATTCAAGAACAAAAGCAAGAACATTCAAAGACTTAATTGAAATTAATCTAAAAGAAGTGGAGAGATGGAAAGAGAAAGTAAGGATTAGAAATACCCAAAAGAAGCTTCAATTGATAGATAACCAAGAACTTGATGAAAGCTTGAAAGTGCAAATTCAATCTTCAAATTACAAAACAAAACCAATGTTTAATTCTATTCTAGAAAGCATAAAAGTGTTTGAGAGAATATGGAGTGATGAGAGATAGTGAAAGAGATGAGTTCTCTCTCCTTTTATAACCCCCAACATGTCTCTAGTCGGATCCAAGTGAAAAGCCAAAGGAATGGCAAAGGTCACGACTTGAAATCTTGATTTCCGGTAGGTTGCATGGTCATGCGGAAAATATGAAGAAAAGTTGCATGGTCGTGCAACCCTTGTGGAGCTCACTGACTTACTTGCATGGTCATGCAAGGTTTAGCCTTCAAACTTGCATGGTCGTGCAAGTGCAATTTTGCTTTGAACTTCATTTTTTCACTTCTCTTCTCGCTTGACTTTCTCTAAGGCATCTTCCTCGACTTCTTCTTTGACGATTGCGACTCCAAATCATCTCCAAAGTCTCTACCAAGTCTCGGGGTCTCAAAATGTCCTAAAAACACATCAAAACACACACATACCCCAAGTAGTCATCTTTATCACAATAATCATAAAATCTCACAAAGAAATGATATAATTATCATGAAACCAATCAAATGAGTGCGTTAATCTCATGAAAAATAGCTCTGGAGGGTGCTCTGGAGGGCGAGAAAGTCGCCCGGGTCAGGCGCGGGCTGAGCTGTTGGGCGCCTGATGGTGCCTGGCCGTGCATGGAGGTGAACGAAATTCCGCGTGGTCGGGCGGCTGGGCGACGGGGTGGCTGAGCACCTGATGCTTCCCGGGCGGGCGTGATGGTGGATATGAATTCGCCCGCTCAGGCGAGTGAGACAGAGCCGACGAGCTGTTGGCCCCTGATCAGGCGAAGCGACGCCTTAATTTGTGCCTAGTCGTGCGTGAGAGATACACGACAATTGACAGCCTTTGTCAATTTTTCTTGAACCCAGAATTTTGAACCTACAAAAAGAAAGAATGAAAAGAAATAAGTGAATAAAACCCATCTAAAGAACTAATAGTTTAGTTCGCGAGTCTATTTTTTTTTTTTTAGAACTATAAATTGGGTTGCCTCCCAAGAAGCGCTCTTTTAACGTCGAGAGCTTGACACAAAGATTCCATCACGCGGATTGGGCATCGGAAAGGGTGGATTCAACCCTTACACTGATAGGATCCCCCGCCTTGTAATGCTTAAGACGGTGTCCATTAACCTTGAACGTTTCCGCATCGTCCTTCAATGGGCGCACCTCAATAGCGCCATAGGGGAATACCTTGACCACTTGAAAAGGGCCCGACCATTGGGACTTAAGCTTGCCCGGAAAGAGTTTGAGTCGGGAATTGAAAAGAAGTACCAAATCACCTTCTCGAAACTCTCTTCTATTGATGTTCTTGTCGTGCCACCTCTTAGTTTTCTCCTTGTAGATACGGGAGCTCTCATAGGCATCCAACCTCAACTCATCAAACTCATTAAGTTGAAGGCGACGCTTCTCACTAGCGGCCTTGAAGTCATAGTTGAGGGCCTTGGTTTCCCAATAAGCACGGTGCTCAAGCTCCACGGGAAGATGACAAGGCTTCCCATAGACTAACCGGAATAGTGTGGTGCCAGTAGGTGTCTTGAAAGTGGTCCTATAAGCCCAAAGAGCATCATCGAGCTTCAAAGACCAATCCTTTCTCGAACTAGACACCGTCTTCTCTAATATTTTCTTGATTTCACGGTCAGAAACCTCAACTTGGCCACTCGTTTGAGGGTGATAGGCCAAGCCGACTTTGTGAAAAACACCATACTTCTTCAAAAGAGCCTCAAACTTACGCTCAATGAAATGAGAACCTCCATCACTTATCAACACACGGGGCACACCAAAGCGAGGAAAGATCGTTTTCTTAAAGAACTTAGCCACAACTCTCGCATCATTAGTTTGAGTAGCTATGGCCTCAACCCATTTGGAGACGTAGTCAACCGCCACCAGAATGTACGTGTAACCATAAGAACTAGGAAATGGACCCATAAAGTCAACTCCCCACACATCAAATACCTCAACCTCAAGAATGCCGGTCAATGGTGTCTCGTTCCTTCTAGAGAGGTTTCCGGTTCTTTGGCAACTATCACACTCTTGCACATGCTTTTGAGCATCTTTGAACATTATTGGCCAATAAAATCCGGATTGAAGAACTTTTTCCACGGTTTTGGAGGCACTAGCATGGCCACCACATGGAAGATCTTGGCAATGAGAGAGTATGCCTTTCACTTCTTCCTTAGAAACACAATGCCTCAAGATGCCATCGGCACAAGACTTGTAGATCAGAGATGAGGATCATCCCAATAGAATTTCTTGGTATCGGAGTATAACTTCTTCTTTTGGTTGTAGTTCCTTCCATGAGGCACAATACCGCAAATAAGATAGTTTACAATATCCGCATACCAAGGGGGCTCGGCCGCTTGTAGAGAGAACAAATTATCATTCGGAAAAGAGTCATCAATCGGTAGCTCACCATCCTTGCTCAACTCATAGTGAAGTCGAGAAAGATGATCGGCTACGGTGTTTTCGGCCCGTTTCTTGTCTTTGATCTCAAGGTCGAATTCTTGGAGTAAGAGAATCCAACGAATCAACCTTGGCTTGTCATCCTTCTTGTTCAACAAGTACTTGAGGGCTAAATGGCCGGTGTGAACAATGACTTTCGACACCACAAGATAGGGCTGGAACTTCTCCATGGCGTACACGACCGCCAAGAGCTCTTTCTCGGTCATGGCATAGTTCAATTGGGCATCATCAAGAGTCTTACTAGCATATTAGATAGCATGAAGCTTGTTGTCTTTTCATTTCCCAAGGACAACCCCCACGGCATGATCACTTGCATCGCACATAACCTCAAATGAGAGGTTCCAATCCGGGGGCTGTATAATTGGCGCGGAAGTAAGAGCTTCCTTTAACCTGTGAAATGCTTCAAGACAATCATTAGTAAAAAAAAATGGGGCATCCTTGACAAGGAGTTGAGTTAGAGGCTTAGCAATTTTAGAGAAATCCTTAATAAAGCGGCGATAAAACCCCGCATGACCAAGGAAACTCCTCACCCCTTTCACATTAGAAGGGGGTGGCAATCGCTCAATAACCTCAACTTTCGCCTTGTCAACCTCAATGCCCCAGTTCGAGACCAAATGGCCAAGGACTATGCCCTCTCGAACCATAAAGTGACACTTCTCCCAATTCAACACCAATTCAACCTCTTTACATCTTTTCAACACTTTAGCCAAGTTGGCCAAACAATCATCAAATGACGACCCACAAAAAGAAAAATCATCCATGAATACCTCCATAATATCCTCAATAAACTCAGAAAAGTTGGCCATCATACATCGTTGAAAAGTGGCGGGTGCATTGCACAAACCGAATGGCATTCTCCTATAGGTAAATGTGCCATAAGGACAAGTGAAGGTCGTCTTCTCTTGATCATCCAGATGGATAGGGAATTGGAAAAATCCTGGATATCCATCCAAATAGCAAAAGTGCGAATGCCTCGCCAACCTTTCCAACATTTGATCAAGGAATGGGAGAGGGAAATGGTCTTTACTGGTGGCTTTGTTCAATTTTCTATAATCAATGCACATACGCCAACCCGTGACCGTCCTAGTGGGAATAAGTTCATCTTTGTTATTCTTGACAACGGTCATACCACCTTTCTTAGGAACCACTTGAACGGGACTCACCCATTCACTATAGCCCCATTTGACACGAACACGGGACTCTCATCAAGCAATTTGGCATAGAATGCATTCTCATCATTCTCATCACAAAAAACACCATTATTCGCAAGACAAGACTCAAGAGGATCACGTGAAACTTCACAAGCATAAGCATTATCAAATAAATTCTCTAATGAGTCTACTCTAAAACATGATTCGGGGGAAGGGGATTTCATGCCATTATTCAAGTTAAACTCTACCGTCTCATCCCCTACATTCAAGGAAAGCTTTCCATTATGCACATCAATGATGGCGCCAGGGGTAGCCCAGAAAGGCCTTCCTAGAATGATGGGGATGTGACAATCCTCCGCCATGTCCAAAACAACAAAATCGCAAGGGATATAGAATTTACCCACTTTCAAAGGCACATCCTCAACGATTTCCAAAGGAAACTTGATGGAGGGGTCCGCCAATTGTAAAGACATGGCAGTAGGCTTGAAGTCTCCCATTTGAAGTCTCTTGCATATAGACATGGGCATGAGACTCACACTTGCCCCAAGATCACATAAAGCCTTATCAATGGTCACATCTCCCACGGAACATGGGATAGAAAAACTCCCAGGGTCACCAAGCTTAGGAGGTGCCTCGTTTTGCAAAATAGCACTACATTCCTCCGTTAAGGCAAAGGTGGCATGCTCCTCATATTTCCTCTTGTTAGAGAGGAGATCTTTCAAGAACATAGCATAAGAGGGCATCTCGGAGATAGCATCTAAAAACGGGATGTTAATTTGGAGCTTTTTAAGAATCTCCATAAACTTCCCATACTTCTTCTCTAAAGCGACTTTGGCTAGCCTTTGAGGAAAAGGTACCGGAGGCTTGTAAGGCTCGGGACCGGGAGTAGGGACCTTCTCTTGTGGCTTAGGAGTCTCAACTTTCTCTTTCTCACTCTCACTTTCCTCCACCTCAATCACCTTAGGTTCACCATTCAAAGGCTCATCATTCACCTTCTCACTCACCACATTCTCATCATCCTTCATCACGGGCCCATCATATTGTCTTCCACTTCTCAAAGTTATAGCATTGACATGCCCTTTGGGATTCGTCTTGGGCTTGCCCGGAAGTTGACCCGGAGGTCTACTAGAAGGGCTAGCTAGTTGAGAAATTTGATTCTCAAGCATTCTATTGTGAGTGGCCAATGAATCACATTTTGAGGTCAATTGCCGAATAGACTCTTGAGTGGCCTCATGTTGTTTCATTTGGTTACTCACGAAAGTTTCCATGAGACTTTCAAGGTTGGACTTTGGGGGTTGTGGTGACAGATTTTGATAAGTGGCTCTTGGTTGAAAATCGGGAGGTTGGGTGTTGGTGCTTTGTGGAGGGTAAGTGTTTGATGGATTTTGTGGTGGAAAGGGAGCCGGGTTCCGGTAGGAGAAATTAGGATGATTTCTCCAACCCGGATTGTAAGTTTGTGAATAGGGGTCATTCCGGGGCCTTGGATTGTTGTTAAAGTTATGAAAGGCATTGGCTTGCTCGATGGTCATCTCTTGAGATGATGCACCATGGTATTGGAAATCATTGCTCTCTTGCCCTTGAACATTATGAACATTACCACCGGAACCTTGCCCTTGAGAGGCACTCTTTGATGGTTGCATTTGTTGGACTTGGTGAGAGAGAGCATCCAATTTGCTTGTCAAAAGTGTCAGGTCATCCACCTCAACCTTGCCACTACTACCCTTGCGAGCTCCCCCTCTATCGGAGGAAGACCATTGATAGTTGTTAGAAGCCATGTTCTCAAGCAATGTTTTAGCCGTAGTCGGCCTCAAGGTCATGATAGAGCCACCCGTAGCGGCATCAATGGACATTCTCATAGTGGGATTCAATCCACTATAGAATATTTGAATAAGGAGCCAATGTTCAATGCCATGTGGAGAGCATCTTCTTTGCAACGCTTTGAAGCGCTCCCATGATTCATACAAGGACTCGCCATCACTATGAAAGGCATGGATGTCATTCCTCAGTTTGTTGGCCAAGTCCAGTGGAAAATACCGAATCAAGAAGGCATTGGACAAAGCCTCTCATGTAGTGAATGAGTTGGTATCTTGGCTACTCAACCATTGCTTTGCTTTCCCCGCCAAAGAGAATGGAAACAAGCGGAGACGGAAAGCATCATCACTAACCCCATTCATCTTCAAAGTGTCACATTTCTCCAAGAATAGAGCAATGTGGTCATTGGGGTCTTCACCATGGTTCCCATAGTACTGGTCCTCCTTGATGAAGGAAATGAAGGACGTTTTGATCTCAAAGTTGTTGGCCGCAATGGCTGGCCTCGTGACACACTAGCCAATATTTCCAACGGTGGGATTGGAAAACTCCCTCAAAGATCTATTATCATCTCCCATGGTAGCTTGTTGTTTATCTAACTCTTGTTGTCTCTCTAACTCTTGTTGTTTCCTATTACGTGCTTGCTTTTTAGCGACACGCAATGTTCTTTCAATCTCGGGGTCCAAAGGTTCAAGATTATCGGACCCTTGGCTCCTGGTCATGCACCACAACAAACTAGAAAAAGAGATCAAGTGCAACAGCAAGAGAAATGAAAGCCACTCAAGTAAAAACACACACACGAGCTTAGTCTAGCCTATTTAGGAAACTCTTAATATTGGAATGCAACAAGCTCCCCGATGTAGACACCAAAATGTGTCACCCCTTTTTATATGCCCAATGACGATAACCAACATTTAAGAATATGAATTCTATATCAATGCTCGAGTAACTTGCATCAAACCCCTTCTATTACATACCCCTTTCTATAAGCTTTTCAACGCCCCTTACCTTGTCCCAAACGGACACCGGAGTCAAAAGATGTGATTCGACAAAGTTATGGGACAAAAACGATACTCTGATTACCGCACTCCACGGTTCAAATACGATTTTACTCTATTAGAGGAAGAATTACCAAGTGGCCTGATTTACATGGATTCTTCATACAAAATACCTTAAAAATGACATATTATGAGTCCAAGTCCAATAAGAAACGAATGAGATATGATCCAATTACCGCAATGTATACTGAAATGGACACCTCCTTAGTGTTTGGGCCATAACTCCCAAAATAACGATGAGAATTGGGATTATAATATGTCCATAGAAATCCCTTTGAATAGGGAAGCCAATGCAAAATGAATCTGGTCAATCGGAGGTCAAACGAAGAAGTTATGGGCCTTTGAAGTTGAAACTCGCTAGCTGGAGCGGCTGAACTGCTTGCCCAAGCGGCTGAACCCCTTCCCCAAGCGGCTAAGCCGCTTGTCCTAGTTGAAAGACCATTAGTCCTAGCGGCTAGCCTCTTGTTGGAGTAGTAGCCGCTTGGACGCCAAGTGGCCCCCATTGACAGGCGCCTGGTGGACTTTTTGTCAGTTCCGTCCCAGACCTAAACCTACCTCTATATATACTCTATTCCTCCGTTTTTTCAGGGGAACACAATGGTGAACTCAAATTAAACCCTAAATCTCTCTAATTAACCCTATTCTTTCAATATTCCTCCATCTCCTTCCTCCATCATCAAATAAACAGCCCTAAACACCATTAAAATACCTTGAAACTCTACCATTCAACCTCAAAAATCAACCTTCAATCCTTCTTAAGTACAAGTTCAAGAGCATTGACATTCAATTCTAATTCATTCAAGGTTCCACCTGAGGGCTCTATTTAATCTTCAAATCTATTTTCTATTAATTCAATTATGTTTTATTTTATATTTGATTATGGTTAATTCTATTGCATTGTTTTAATTGCCTTGAAGTTACTAACTCGTTTATTGATGAAATTTAGCAACTTGGCGCGTTTAGCAATCAAGGTAGGATTGGAGGATTTTATTATTGTTGTTGCTTTAATTTATTTTAACATGCAATAATTGATCTTTTTCTATTGTTCTTATGTAATTGGATTAAATGCATGCAAAAGTGATAACATATAATTTAATGGATGTTCAAACCCACTTAGTTAAATCTAGGACTTTGGACGACCGGATTTGTATGGAACCGTGCAATATTATCAATTAATCAAGATTAATTAGTAAATAAAGGTTGTTTATTGAAACGGGCATAATTGGGTGCCTAACACCTTCCCAATTCGTACCTAAACCCCCGAACTCAATCTTTGGCCGTTGGTTCATTCGAGTCAATATTCCCAATAGGAATTTGGGTGCACTTAATTCGGGTTGGAGTCTCTTTAGACTTTTGACTTGGATTATTTTCAATAAATTGGTTTCCGTGTTTTCCTTAAAATTTGGTGGCGACTTCCTGGTAATCTTAATCAAATCCCCATTAATTCTAAATAATACAAAATCCACTCGATTTTCGACCAAGGGCCCGCGAGAGGCGCTCGGTGCGGTTGATTCTCTGCGAGGGTTCTTACAGTTGTGACTTCACTAGGGATTTAATTAAGAGGGTGTAACTTGAAAGTTGATTTTGATTAATTGTCAAAATTGCATGGTTCATGACCTTGAGTGATTATTGTTATTTTGATTGCTCATTATCAATTATTATTTTTGCATTCATTGCATCCATTTGCATGCGCTTGCGCGACTTCCGAACTTGTTCTTACGAGTTCATAACCCTCTATTAGCCCTTGGAGTGTGGTGAAGTGCCTTGGTGGGAATCCATTCGATTTCTCTTTGCCAAGAAACATAGATACCCCCACCTCATGTACCTTCCTACCCATTCGTCCATTCGACGAGTAGGATAACAAGGATGCATCACATTGTAGCGCATCCCGCGGATTATTGTACATTCTTGATCATGAGTTCCTTTTGACCAAAACCCTTAAGCCTACCCAATTGCATGAACTAGAACCAATGTTTTAGGTCGAAACTCAGTCCCATGTCCATGCTAGATCTCTTTTGCTGCATTGTTTGTGTCGTTATGTTGTTTGCCATAATGTGAACGCAATCTTTGCGTAGTTGTTTTGGGTCATAGAATATTAGGATAGATCCCGTTAGGATCTTTTCTTATTTTGTTTGGTCGTTATTTCAAAACTTCCATAAACTAGGGGTCCATATTAGGAAGGAGATCTTTTTATTTTCCAAAATCTATTCCCTTCCTTAGTCAAGAGTATTCCTCTTTCCCAACTCGGTAATATTTCCATCCCTAGTCAAGAGTATATATTCCCTTCCATAGTCAAGAATATTCCTTTTCCTTTTCGTAATCCCCTTTCCTATTTTCAAAACTTCCCTTTTTCTCTCCTTCCGTTTCCCCTTTTTTTTAAAAAAAAAACCTCCTTCCTGTTTTCTATATCCAATTTTCCAGGTCCCAAAACAAAAAAAAGAAAAAAAGAAAGAAAAAATGAAAATTCAAAAAAAAAATCAGAAAATTCAAAAATAAATAAATAAAGGGACTAGATTATTGGATAAACTCTTTTATTTTATTTTTCTTTCTCCTTTTTTTTCTTTCCTTCTCCTCAATTCATTTTTCTATTTCTCCTTGATCCAGGATAGGAAAGTCGAGCCCAAAGTAGGAACGTTCAAATCAAAGAGGAAGATTAGTTAGGAAACTATTTCCTTCACCACCTACAAGCTCGAGATCAAATTCAGGTTCAACTCCATTTTCTACCATGTCAGGTGACGACATGAAAGCCATTCTGGATAAACTCACGAGATGAACATACGTCTCAAAGATCAAGATGAGGAAATAAAAAGCTAAGAGATGAAGTTAAAGCTAAACCTCATACTAATGAAGATGATGATGAGCATCCTACTCCTCCAAGCAAGGTTGATAGAAGGCTTGAAAAGCTTGAGCAACTAATGCGTAAGAACTCCACATATAGCACCTACTATATGGAAGAAGAAGAAGAGGAGCCCAATGCCGATTTCCATTCAAAACTTCCGAAAAAGGTCACCTTGACCGATCTCCCCAAGTTCAAGGGAGTGAAAGACCCATATGGTCATATAAGGAACTTTACTACATGTATGGAAATCAAAGGGATTGATTCGAGTCTCTATGCAAAGATCTTTCCTATGACACTTGAAGGTCCAACTCCAAAATGGTTCAACACCTTAGGCCCACTCAAGGCCAAATGGGTCTCCATCAAACACGAGTTTGTGTTGCAATACTCCTACAACAATGAACTCCCCATGACCCTAAAGGAACTAGATATAACCATACAGAATGAAAATGAAGACTTCATCACATTCTTGACTCGTTGGACAGAGAAAGCGACCCAACTCATCAATCGCCCTTCTGAAGAGGATCAAGTGGGAATCATTGTTCGCAATCTCAAGCCCAAGTACAAAGACCATATGAGATTCCAACCCATTGAAACATTCGATAGACTCTATAAGATTGGGATCCAAATTGAGAATGAACTTCAATCCTCCAATTGCAAGAGCTTTTACTCCAAAGAGAAAAAGAGTAATGGCTCCAACTTCAAGGGTCATGAAGTTAGTGCCATAAATGATGGCAAGCCCATTCAAAGGACCTTTTCCCCATTAGAGATTACTTTAAGCAAGGCATTCGAAAAGCTTCATAAAGATGGAAATCTGTATCCCACAGGCCCAACTCCGGATCCACTACCCGAGAAGAAATCCAAATCCTGGGATACAGAGGCTTATTGCAAGTTCCATCGAGGTAAAGGCCATAACACTGATAATTGTTGGGTTTTGAAGCATAAGATCCAAGATCTCATCGATAATGGGACCATTCCAACCCCAGTTATCAAGAAGCCCAACAACATGATTAATCCATTGGGCAATCATGAGTAAATCCAAAATGCCTCCGCCTTAAAGGTCCACCTTTTTGAAGTCCAAGCTAAGAGCGTCAAGAGAGGCATCAAGATGTCAAGCGCCTTCAAGACTAGTCTTCTCTTAGGATTATTTTGTTTTTTCGAGTTCAATAAGATTAGCATGAGTCGGGGAGTCACTCCACTTTCTTTGTTTTCCAATTCGAGTCCAAGTCCACTTAGGAGTCATTAAGTCTTTAAGCCTTGTATTTCTTTTTCAATCAATGAGATCGATTTCTTTTGCCATTTGTGCTATCTGCTATCCATGGAACACTAAAATTCAATGATGAATCCAAGTTTCAAATATCTCAATAATGCTAAGGGTAAAGATGATCAATTTAATTCAAAGGACAAAAGAATAAATAAAACATGTGTCTACAAATCGAGTTAAGGACAAGAGACATTCATTTAGCACCCTCTATTAATCCTTTCAATCCACATTCAAATATCCACTTGCAACCAATTTGGGTCTCAAACACATAGCCATTCAGTTCTCACCCACATTAATCCTTAACCTGGGGGCTTTGAGTGTGCGAACAATAAGGTCACCATCCATGAGAGTAGGTGGAAATCAAAGAGGCAAGTGTTCAAAGTTCAAAAGTTCAAGAGAAAAAAAAAGAAAGAAGAAAAGAAGAAAAAGAGAAAGCTCAAAGGTTCAAAATTCGAGAAAGCAAAAACAAAAAAGGTTCAAGTTCAATCCATCTCTCGAAACATTTAGTGACCAATAAGCACACTGGGGGCTTTTTGATGGGTTTTTGAGCCTTAATATCCCTTTCTTTGGTAACCTAAACCGAGCCTTACATTACAACCTCAAAAGTTCTCTTAGAGACCCAACACTCAAGACATGTGTAGCCCGCTAGGTTGAAAACCCGTAAGGGCGACCTAGGCAAAAGTTAGGGCATAAAAGTCCAAAAGCCCGGTAGGTCTATTCATTCAATGGCCTACGCAAAATTTAGGGCAAGCCCGCTGGATCGATCATCAAAGATAATGATCCAGGCAAAATTTAGGGCATAATCAAAAGCAAAATCCACAAACTACGCTTGGCCTGATTCCGCAAGGATACGTAGGCAGCTTCTAACGAGGCTCGGTCATACTTAATATTCAATCATCAAACCCTCATGCATCTAAATCTCTAAAATCAACTTGATTTTCTAAGAATAATCTCAAGTGTTCCTTGGTCTTCCACTAGAGCTTAGGACTTGGATGTCGATCTTCGAACCTCTATATCTCTATCTCCAATTTTTCTCCTCAAACGTATTGCCTCCATTTCAACCCTTCCAATTCTAGTCCACAATTCAATTTTTTTTTTTTATCTTTGTCGATCCATCCCTTTCTTTCAATCAACATCTACGTCTAAGCTCTCTGTCTCGTGAAACATATTTGGATACTCGATTATTCAAAGTCCGCGCTCAAGGTTTGACGTTAGTCCAATAAGTGTTTTTCTCCAAACTCTGACATGGTAGAATCAACTGAAAAATACCACTCATTCAAGGTGGTGGCCCGTCAATGTTTCTCTATACCACCCATCCAAGGTGGTGGTTCCATTAGTACTTCTCTATCGATCAAGGAGATTGTTTTAACTCTGGACCCCTAAGTCTTTCAAAAGTGATTTTCAAAATCTTCTTTCTATTTTGATGTGCTTTTGTGCTGGGGGCTTTGATATCCCCATGTCGATTTTCAGTCAATATTCAATGTGTCTTCTATTCGAATGTGTGTTTGCATTATGTGCATGTGTTCTTGTGTTTTTGGTGTTCAAAAATCAATCAGGTGAGGGTTCATCGGCTTCAATTCGGCGAATTATTTCACCTTCAATGTTCAAAGTTCAAGACGAGGGTTCATCGGCTTCAATCCGACGAGTTCCGTCAACTTCAATATTCAATATTCAATGTTCAATGTTCGATCAAGACGAGGGTTCATCAGCTTCAATCCGACGAGTTCCGTTAACATCAATATTCAATATTCAATATTCAATGTTCAATGTTCAATGTTCAATGTTCAATGTTCAATGTTCAATGTTCAATGTTCAATGTTCAATGTTCAATACTCAATACTCAATATTCAATGTTCAATAAATGTTCTCAATCAAGACGAGGGTTCATCGGCTTCAATCCGGAGAGTTCCGTCAACTTCAATATTCAATGTTCAATGTTCAATCCAGAAGAGGGTTCATCGACTTCAATCGGGCGAGTTCCGACAATTTCAATGTTCAAGAGTATGGGCACTTTCACTGATGGTCTCAATGTTTGTTTGCTTTGCATGTTTTCAAAACTTGCATACTTTGACCTTCGCTCTTCTCGAGCTCGGCCAAAGTGGGGGCTTCTGTAGACACCAAAATGTGTCACCCCTTTTTATATGCCCAATGACGATAACCAACATTTAAGAATATGAATTATATATCAATGCTTGAGTAACTTGCACCAAACCCCTTCCGTTACATACCCCTTTATATAAGCTTTCCGACGCCCCTTACCTTGTCTCAAACGGACACCGGAGTCAAAAGATGTGATTCGACAAAGTTATGGGACAAAAACTATACTCTGATTACCGCACTCCACGGTTCAAATAGGATTTTACTCCATTAGAGGAAGAATTCCCAAGTGCACGGGTATATCGTATTAATAAAAATATCCCACAGGGAGCTTTCGATTCCATATACTAGTTTTTCTTAAATTCAACGAGCTAAGCGATTAAAAATTGGAGTTTTTGTAATTATCAACTACAAATGCAAATTAACAATGAAAAGATATCAAGAACTAAGACCTAGGATTGACTTCACCTCCACTATAATTCCTTGATGCAAACGACAAGTCTAACTAGCATGTAAAATCGAACATATATGCAAGGAAAAAATTATAAGACACCAAGAACCCTCTCTTGACGGTTAAAGGATACACTTAAAATAACCAAATTCCTATTTTTATGGAAAAAGCTAAATAAAGAGCATTAAGAACACTACAATTCCAAAATATCCCAAGACTTTCTAACCTACTCTCGTGATTTGGAATTCTTGTCAATTGTTTGAGTTCCGACAACTAACAAGTTTCTCTCGAACATGAGTTAGTCGTCTAACAAATAAATAAGCACACAAACAATTGATCGCAACAATAATCTAAAACATGCTAATCAAACAAATTAGGGCATCAAGGAACCATGCTTTGGCTACATCAATCCTAGATGGGGAATTTAGCTACTCATGATATTCAAGAACAACAAGCAAACAATGAAAACTAAATTACGCATGAATGAGCTAGAATTCAAGAACAAAAGCAAGAACATTCAAAGACTTAATTGAAATTAATCTAAAAGAAGTGGAGAGATGGGAAGAGAAAGTAAGGATTAGAAATACCCAAAAGAAGCTTCAATTGATAGATAACCAAGAACTTGATGAAAGCTTGAAAGTGCAAATTCATGCTTCAAATTACAAAGCAAAACCAATGTTTAATTCTATTCTAGAAAGCATAAAAGTGTTTGAGAGAATATGGGGTGATGAGAGATAGTGAAAGCGATGAGTTTTCTCTCCTTTTATAACCCTCAACATGTCTCTAGTCGGATCCAAGTGAAAAGCCAAAGGAATGGCAAAGGTCACGACTTGAAATCTTGATTTCCGGCAGGTTGCATGGTCGTGCGGAAAATATGAAGAAAAGTTGCATGGTCGTGCAACCCTTCTTGAGCTCACTGACTTACTTGCATGGTCATGCAAGGTTTAGCCTTCGAACTTGCATGGTCGTGCAAGTGCAATTTTGCTTTGAACTTCATTTCTACACTTCTCTTCTTGCTTGACTTTCTCTAAGGCATCTTCCTCGACTTCTTCTTTGACGATTGCGACTCCAAATCATATCCAAAGTCTCTACCAAGCCTCGGGGTCTAAAAATGTGCTAAAAACACATCAAAACACACACATACCCCAAGTAGTCATCTTTATCACAATAATCATAAAATCTCACAAAGAAATGATATAATTATCATGAAACCAATCAAATGAGTGCATTAATCTCATAGAAAATAGCTCTAATTACGCACTCATCAGTATCTTCCTTGAGGGTGGTCTTTAAGGGGCCATTCGGCTTTGCGTGGTATTTGGGGGACCTTTTGACTCGGCTGGTCTATCCTGCCTTGGGTGGTCATCTGGTTCCGGAGGATCCTCCCATGACCATGTTTTACCTGCGCAGCCTGAGCGTAGAGGACCTGGGGTTCGTGACTCATGGGATGGTGGCCATGGAGTTTCTTGAGCCGGAGATTGCTGGCTTGGACCGCACGACCGTGTA